>JAODAL010004229.1:0-159883 GCA_025379985.1 Phyllomedusa bahiana | reverse complement strand
GAACCCCAAAAATTTTAAAAAGGGGGCCGGAAAAAGGAGATCTTTCAACCACCATTTTAGTTTTCACTGGGAACAGGGAACCCTTATACTTTTTCCCTTGGGCCAAAAGCAATGACCCCAAAAACCTGGAAGGGGACCCCGATTAAAAAAGTCCCGGAAAAAGGATTTCTTTTAAAACCCCCAAATTTTTTTGTTTGAAACTGGACATTAAACCTAACTTTTTTTTAAAACCACAGGAAGGGAAACCATTAAAAACCTGTCTGACCCCACTATTCAAAGTCCCCCGGGAAAAGGAGCCCTTTCAACCACCTTTTTATTTTTCATGGACATTTGCCCTTAAAACCTTCCGGGGCCACAGCATGACCCCAAAAAGGGGGCATTAACCCCCAAAATTAAAAAGGTCCCGGGGAAAAAAGGGGATTTCCCTTAACCAAACCCATTTTTTTTAAAAAACGGGACTTTGGGATTTAAAATTTTTGCCCCTGTCCCGCAGAATAAACCTTTTAAACCTGTCGGGACCCACAGATTCAAAAAGTCCCGGGGAAAAAAAGGGGGTTTTTCCCAATCCACCTTTTTTTAGTTTCCTGGACAAAAAAACTGCCCCTTCCGGGGTAGCGTTTGGCCCCCCCCAAAATGAGTGCGGCCCAAATTGAGCTTCATTGGAAATACGGGTTTGGGTTAACGTTTCCTTTTTCCACCAGGTCCCCTTTTTCTGGGCCATTTCTTTTTCTCATTTTACTCAACGTGCTGGAGGAAATTGTCTCTGTACTTTGTTCTTTGTCCGTTTCTCCCTACCCCCCCATGTCCTGAAAAACCTACATCTTGGGCAAATTTTCTGTTTCCTTTGTACAACCCAAGGGAATTTTTTTTTAAACCCGCCTTTTTTTTACATGCAAGTTTTTTTGTAGTTTAAATTTTAGGAAAACATTTTTTAAAAAAGGATGGAATCCCCCCATGTCTTTTTTTTTTTTAAATAGGAAACCCGGGAGTATAGGTGCATTTTAAACAAAATTTCCCCCCCAAAAATTCAAAAGCATGAACCCTTGACCACTTTGGACAATTGTGAAACAAAAAAGTCTGTTAAGAAACCCAAAATTTTTTTTATAATAGGGACCCGTAGTATAGCGGCCCTTTCAAAAGGCAAAATGCCCCCAAAAAATTCCAAAGCATGGGCCCTTGAGCCATTGGGACCCAAATTTTGAAGAAAAAAATGTTTTGTTTTAAAAAAACATTTTTTTAAAAATGGACCTGTAAAATATTGCCCGCATTTCAAAGCAGCATGACCCAAAAAAATTTATAAAAAAAGACTTTTTCAGCCCCTGTTTAAAAAATTGTGGGGAGAAAAAGCCCCTTAGAAGCCCATTTTTCTGTTCCCAAAAGGGCCATGTTATTGCTGTATTTTAAGCTACTGACCCAAAAAATTATAAAAATTTACTTTAGCCATATTAAAAATTTTGAGGGAGAAATTTTAACTTAAAACCAAAATTTTGTTCAAAAAAACCCATAAATTTTTGCTGATTCCCCAGAAAAGATTTAAAACCCTTACAATTTTGAAAACTTCTTAGAAAAAGTGAGTAAATGGAAACGGTTTGCATGAAACCTTTCTGTCTTTTACAGTTCCCCACAGCAAAACCAGCAAAGAAAATGTTGGGAAAAGGAATTTAAAAATTGCGTAAAAAGTCATTTTAAAAAAAAAATTTTCAAGAGACCATTTCTGTTTGAAGAGGAAGTGAATAGACCGCAATAATCGGGGACCTTGGCATTGGGGCCACAACATATCAAGGATCATGCCCGATTTATCTTGATGAAAATCAAACTCCCTTTTCTTTAAAAACCCCCCCCATCTTTTCCCCCTTAAAGAACCCCCACTTCCCAAGGTCCGCTTTTTCGCTTTCCCCCGGGCCGGACCCCAAAACCTCTTTTCTGACAAACTCGGGCCATTCTCCATTTTGGAAACCCAGATTTTTGGGGGAAAAAACCCCCCCAAAAGGGCCAAAACCAAAAAAAAAATTGTGTTGAGACCGATAGTCGGCACATGATCTTAAGCTGGTTTATCTGGGTTGGGGTGTGCCCTTCATTGCATGCGTTGGTGAGGTGGTAAACAAAGATTGCCAGAGGTCACCCATCAAGGCTTCTGCCACCTTGCTGCTGTCTGTGCCGGCTACAGACTTTTTGGCACTCTACTGCTGTCCACGTCGCAGAGGTTGTTCCACGCGTAGGAAATTTTGGGGAACGTTGAAGCAGACGCAACAGATTTGTCTCCATGTGTGATCAGAATCAGAAGTGGTCTCCAGATTTCCTGCATTTTACTCTTATTTGGGTGGGTGGAAGGAAAGTGCTGGATTTTGTTTGTCCAGGGATCCAGGAGGGTGGCCACCCAGTACTGTTGTTTCATTTTGATGGCTTAATGCGAGGATCATGTTTGGAGGGATATGGAGCATCACAGCACTTCAGTGTGAGAGGTGGAGCCTGATTTGTTCCCAAGCTCTGGGGTCGAGTGTGGCACTAGCAACTTGATCTTCCTGTCATTCTTCTCTTCCTCCGCCTCAATTCGCGCGACAACCTCTTTCCATAGGCTAGGGACGTCTGGTGAACACATCGGTTGTCTCAGGATATACCTCCTCTATCTGCTCCTCTCTCCTCCTCCTCTCCTCGCTGCCTCCGGCACATGCTTCAAACACAGCCCTGACTTGCCTGATGGATGAATGCATCCCTGAGAGCTGATGCGCCACCTTGCACTAGCTCTGGACCCCGAACACTGCCTAGTGATGACCGATGAAATTGTGAAATACTGTCGGGCCTTGTGGATGTTGACGGAGATGACAGGTCTACCGTGTCTTCGAGTGTCTGTGTCCGTTCTCTCCCTCTGTGCGCTGGCGGGACCTGTTTGTTTCAGAGTGTTCCATGTTACGATCGTTCCAGAACTAAGATCATCTACAATGCTCATGCTGACAAGGGCAGTTGTGTCCGCACTGACCTATTTTGTGGTTTTCTTCAAATCGGCAAGAGATGTGGTGCAGAGCTCTTTACTGACCTGCTCTCCACTCTGGTTGGTTCTAACACCCGAGGTCCGTACGTTGCTTTGTTCTGTGGCATGGTGTCATTGTACTGCTGTTAATGGCAGGCGCTGCTGCCACAGAAATCGTTGAGCATGTGGAGGGTGGAATTCCAGCGTGTTGCCACCAGTCAACAATGAGACGGTTTGTGACGGGTAGTGTCGAGCTGTACGCTGCTGAAACGACAGCCATGGTCGGGACTGAGAGCAGGGTTGTCGAACGGCGAAGTTGCGTAACTCAGACCTCGAGCCTTCTTCAGCAGGCAAGTGTCCAGACCCGGGTAGTCTCGTTTAGAAAAGATTTGTGGACGACAAGGTGCATGACTGTGCCTCAGGCAGGGATGTGTGTCCGAGTCTACCGATCTTAAGGGCGGTCCAGCAGAATTTTCTGCCGTTATCGCACACCACCTTGCCTTGGCACCAAAAGGTTGTCTTTTTCACCCCTAGCCAGCGCTTCGGTCTCGTGGGTGTGTGCGTCCATCAGCTCCTGTGATCTGTGTGTGGTGGGACGGTCTCCAAGGGCAGATTAATTTCAACCGGCCTGGTTGTGTGTTTCTGGGCCATGTTATGCACCCAGAGGGACCTTGGGTGGAAGAGCCTTTGCACCATGTCCCTGCGGTTTTTGTGAAGAGCCGTGCGCCGAGCCTGAGACCAACGTCTACCCTCCTGTGAGGACATCCACCCAGCCTTCACCCTGTGTGAGCTTGTCACTGAGATATAGGCCTTTTGCTCGTGCTTACTGTCACATGTGTCGTGGTGAGATGGACTTTTCCGGACACTAGATGCAGACAACGCGCTTGAAATTTTAGATGACACGTGGGCTGGCCAGTTGTGGTCAGGGATATGTGTATTTTCTGGCAAAGAAATGCCTGCTCGGCATTCTTGGTGATGAGGGCATGTCGGAGGGCATGACGTGGCGGGAACTCCATCTGTGTCAACAGTCGGTATTAAGGCTAACATTTCCAGGCCAAATGAGCCTGGCATGATGTCCGAAATTCAGGCTTTTGGCTTTGGGATGGTTTGGGTTTGAAGTGTTGTTCTTCTGACTCCCATAACCTGGAAGACGAAAAAAAAAGGCTGGCTGCTAGACTGGTCTGCTGTACGGCGTTGCAGGTATCGTATAACTTGGCGGATAGGAGTAAGGGATAGGATGGGTCTCTGGTGTGCTGGTGGTACTCGGCGACTGGTGTGAGGCTGAAGCGGAGGTTGTATCTCCTGATTCTGACTCTGAGAGACAATTGGGTCAGCTGTAAGGGAAAAACACTATGGTGGTGGCGGAGGTTAGGAGGTTGGAGGCGGAGAAGGTGGGTGTGACAGTGGTTGGAAGGCCAGGGTCTCGGTCTGGCCTTTTTGTGGCACAGTGTGTGTTCCCTCCATTGTTTTCAAACTCATGCATTCCTGCTGCTTGTTGCACTAGGACATGTTGGTGGTGGTTATGACCAACTTAACGGTTCATGCCTCTACTTATGCGTTTAGACGTGCAAGGCGGCATATGGACATCGCTGGGTGAAGTTAGAGGCTTTTGTTCAAAAGAAGGCCTAGGCTTTGTGAGGTCCTGTGACCTGTTTTGACGGCGATTAAGCGTGGAGCGGGTTTGCGCTGTACCGTGGCTGGCGGAATATTCTGTACGGAATTCTGCGACCGCCCTCTCCTTTTTGTGGTCTGCCCCGTATTGACACTTAGTCCCATCGTGCTTCCTCTCGTCCACTGATGAAGCGCTCGCAAGCAAATTCTGCGCGGAAAAGGACTGGATGGATCCGCAATGTCTGATCATCATCATATCATCAACAAGGTGACTTCATCAAGTGAAGCTGTGCTGGGCTACAAGCAAGGGTGCACTGCAAGGGCATGCGATTTCCGCCGGTCGGTATTTGTTGCGATGATCCTGGTTAGTCCGTCACCTCTTCTGATTGTGCATCAGTTATACTGGGCGTCAGTAGCAGGTGATGGAATCATCCTTGTTTGGTTCCCTGTCGCTGGTATGCTTTTAACATGCCTTCTGACCCCACCGCATTTTGTCATCAAAGAGGTCTTCAGAAAATGGATTATCCACAGTGGTGGGTACACGATGTTGTGTATTTGGGCTGCTCATTGTGGAAATGCTGATGATGCTGATGACGAATTGAGAGGCCGTGACTGCCTTGAGGACGAGGAGTGTAAGACTGTAAGATGCAGGTTGCATTAGAAACCCAGAAGGACAGATTGTGCGACGATTGTTCTGTGTACTTTGTGATTCACAGGGCCCTGGACTCTCAGCGATGTGTCAGACCTGACGGTCTGCAACTGACGATGTCGCTGGCATGCGTGTTGTCGCCTGCGACCTGGAAGGAGCGTCCTTCTCTCGTACCTCCATGTGTACCCCCCTCTTGCTCGCTTACCACTGCATTCACTCATGTTTCAATGAAAATATAAAGAAAGATGATTTGAGAAGGTAAGTGAAATAGTTTTGGAAAAGTCTCTTATGTAAAAGACGTGGCAAAATCAGTCAGCTTTCTCAAATCCTCTAGAATCAAAACCAAATGCTGGATTCAAATTTAACTCAAGGTGACTATCAACAAATTTGGTACTGCGGGCAAAGTCCTGAGAAAAACACGTATTCTGTGTATGTTTTTGGTTATAGATAAACTCGGTATTTTTTGTCACATTTCAATTACTTGTGGTGATTATAGATATTGCTGTTTTACAGATTTAGTAGAGTGCTGCGGCGAATGGACAGTGCTGGTGTGCGCAGTAAGTCAAAAAAACATGTAAAAATGTTATGTTAAGATATAATAGTACGGTATTTTTTGCAACCTTTCAATTCACTGTGGTGGGAATATAGAATTGCTTGTTGTTAAGATTTACGTTGATGCTGTGTCCTGTTATGAACAGATGCTGGGTGCGCAAAAGTTCAAAATGAACACGTAAACTGGTTATGTTTTGATTTAATAGTACGGTATTTTTTGCACCTTTTCATATTCACTGTGTGTGAATATAGAATTGCTGTGTTTTAAGAGTTATATCGTAGATGCTGCGTCAATGAACAGTGCTGGTGTGCGCATGAAAGTGTAAAATGAAACACGTAAACTGTTATGTTTTTGTGATTATAATAACGGTATTTTTTGCACCTTTCAATTCACCTGTTGGTGAATATAGGAAATTGCTGTTTGTTAAGTGATTTTACGTAGATGCTTGACGTCAATGTGACAGTGCTGTGGTGCGCAAAAGTCAGAAAAAACACGTAACTGTTTATGTTTTGATATAAATAAAGGTATTTTTTAGCACCTTTCATGATTCACCTGTGGGAATATAGAATTGCTGTTTGTAAGAATTTACGTAGATTTGCTGCGTCAATGAACAGTGCTGTGAGTGCGCAAAAGTCAAAATACTCGTATCTGTTATGTTTTGATATTATAAACGGTATTTTTTGCTCCTTTCAAGATTCTGCCTGTGGTGAATTATAGAATTGTTGTTTTAAGATTTACGTAAGATGCTGCGTCAATGATACAGTGCTGGGTGTCGCGCAAAAGTCTCAAAAAACACGTAACTGTTTGTTTTGATATAATAAACGGTATTTGTAGTTGCACCTTTCTAATTGCACCTGTGTGTGATATATGAATTGATGTTTTAAGATTTTACGTAGATGCTGCTGTCAATGACAGTGCGGGGTGCGCAGAAAAGTACTATAGTAACACGTTTAACTGTGATGTTTTATCTGTACGATACCGGTATTTTTGTGCAACAAATTAACTCTGTGTGCTGAGTACAAGAATTGCTGGTTTTGTATTTAAGTGCCAAGGTGTGATATATCAACAGTCACAGGTGTAATGGTAAAATTGAAACCTGTATCTGAAATGTGTGTTACTGATAATAAAAAAGTGGATGTTGTGCAGCTATACAAAGAGACCTGCAGTTACTAGAAATTATGTTTATCGCCTATATAAGTTTCAGGCTGCCTCAATTATCCAGGATAATTATGTCAATAGCATAACTGTTGTAATAATAAATGATATTCCACTACAATGTATACACTAAGTCTTAGGTGTGTGTCTTTTATCCAGTGTTGTCTTTATTAGTTGAAGCCTGTCTGTGTTCGCCCTCGGGGCCCCCCCCCCCCTCCCGCTACCCCGCCGTGAAGTCTACAGTGGGTAGATGCGGCTTGTGAAAATTGTCTATAGCATAACTACTGTTAAAATGTTCTAAATCTCTTGATCTATCTAAGGTTGGAAGGATCACAGATAATTAGTTAGAGTTTCTCTGTGCAGTGAAATGACTAATTTTGCGGTAGCCTTTTGGCCACAGGCAGAGCGCAGGTCCTATGCCCTATGAGACGTGTGAGGACACTGTGAGGCTGAAACAGGAAATCGCTGTTCTTTGAATACGAGGTCATGTGTATATTTCTCAGCCGCAATTTGCAACCATACTACACTCCCAGTGCATGACGTCTCTACACTCATTTCACCTGTACATCTATTCTGTAAATGTCTCATTTGCTGGTCCTCGCCAAAATTACAGGAGCGCCTCGAAAAAGGCGTGATTCTGAATTGATGTGATACACTCGTGGAAGATCTCGTAAAGAAGAGATTTAGTGCTATCTAAACATTTAAATGAAAAAATTGAGACTCTCGAGTTCACATATTGTTTGATCAAAAGGATGTTTTAGTGCCCACGACTTTCAACGTGTCTCAAATCGGGTAGTCCTATCCCATCTTTACCTCTCAATCTGAAGCCAATTCAGGCCTCTCGCTGGGTCAACCGACCTCCATTATTCAGAGAGAAAAATAATAATACACCCAACTGCAAAGCTGCCCTTCTTATGACAGCGCTGTGAGAGTGGGGTGGGGACAGAACCCAAAATGGGAAGCACCCATTCCCTTACCATATAGGTTAAAATCAATGTACACCAAGTATAAAGTATGTTTCTGCACACAAAAAACATTCTGAAAAAAAACGTATGCAAACCATTTTGTATGTCTGTGTGTGTTCCTGTATAATTTCATGTGTGCCGCCAGCCCTTGCCAGTGGCACCAGGTTTGCATTCGTTTTTTTCCAGAAATGTTTTTGGTTGTGCAGAAATACCGTTCTTTTAATTGGTGTACATTGATTTTTAACCTATTTGGGACAGGTAAAGGTGGTGCTTCAATTTTTGGGTTTTCTGTCCCCGCCCACCTTTGTCACAGGTGTTAATAAGAAGGGAGCTGTGTGCAGGGTTGGGTGTTTGTTTTGTTTATTTTTTCTATCTGAATTATGGAGGTCGGTTGACCCAGCATGAGGCCTGATTGGCTCGATTGAGAGTAAAGTAGGATAGGGACTGCCGATTTTGAGATCACGTTGAAAGTCGTGGGCAGCTTAAACATCTTTTGATCAAAATATGTGAACCGAGAGTCTCAAAGTTTTTTCATGTATGATAGATAGCATAAATGCTTCTTTAGGGATTTCCACGTAGTGTATCATCTATTAAGATCGCGCCATTTTCGGCGCTTCCTGTAATTTTGGCGGCCAGCAAATGAGATTACAGAATAGACGCGGGTGTGATGTGTGTGGTGTGACGTCAGACTGGGATGTGTATGGTTGCAATTGGCTGGAAAAAACTTACCACAGACCTCGTTTTACATAGACAGCGTTTCATGTTTCAGCCTAGTGTCTCTCAGCGTCTCATAGGGATAGGGACCTTTGCTGCTATGCGTGTGTGTGCCAAGTCTTAGCTGTCAGCAGAATAATTAGTCTATTTATGCACAGAGATAACCTTCTACTATGTAGCTCTTTGTGATCCTTCCAATTTAGAGTAGATTAGTAGATTTTTGAACATTTTATGTAGTTAGCTATGAGAATTTTAAGAAGTCCATGGCAGCTACTCGCTGTAAATTCAGGCTTGGGGGATGCGGGGGGTGGGGGGGGCCCCGCAGTTGCGAAACACAGACAAGCTCTATGTTTGATAAAAGTGAACCTGGATAAGAAGATCACCAAGACTTAGTGTAGACATGATTGTGGAATATCTTTTGATTATTATACGTAGTTTGTGACTATTGAAAATAATTTTGAATATTGGCAGCCTGAAACTTATTTTGAGATAAAACTATATTTTCTATGTATTGGCAGGTCTCGTTGTGTAGTTAGCAAAAATCCACTTTTATTTATCAGTATACAGTTTCAGATTAGGTGTTCATTTTTATCCATTCACTCTGTGACTGTTGATATGTGATTCCACCTTGAACTTAAATTACAAAACAGCAGATGTGCTTCGTAGTGTCTAGAGCATTCGAGGTTGTTTGTTGCCAATAAATGACAGTTTTGTATCGTTACGAAAGACATCACAGTTTAAGTGTTTTTTGGATCTTTTTGCGGCACCCAGCACTGTTCATTGAACGCAGAGCTCTAGTAAATATTAAAAACAGCAATTCTATATTCCACCAAGGTGAATTGAAAGGTGCAAAAATACCGTTTATTATATCAAAAACATAAACAGTACGTGTTTTTGACTTCTTGCGCACACCCTGCACTGTTCATTGACGCTAGCATCTACGTAAATCTTAATAACAGCATTATATATTTCCACAGGTGAATTGAAGGTGCAAAAAAAATACAGTTTTATTATATCAAAAATAACAGGTACGTGTTTTGTGACTTATGCGCACCCAGCAATTGTTATTGGACGCAGCATCTACGTAAATCTTAACAGAAATTCTATATTCACCACAGGTGAATTGAAAGTGTGCAAAAAATACTCGATTTATTATATCAAAAATACAGTTACGTGTTTTTGACTTTTGCGCACCAGCACCTGTTTCATTGACGGCCTAGCATCTACGTAAATCTTAATAACAGGCAATTCTATATTCACCAGCAAGGTGAATTGAAAGGTGCAAAACAAATACCGTGTATTTATCCAAACATAACAGTTACGTGGTTTTTTTACTTTTTCGAACCCAGCACTGTTCATTGACGCAGCATCTACGGTAAATCTTTAAAACAGCAATTAAATATTCACAAAAGGTGAATTGAAAGGTGCTAAAAATAACGTTTATTATATCAAAAATTTACAGTGACTTGTTTTTTGACTTTTGCGCACCCAGCACTGTTCATTGACGCACATCTACGTAAATCTTAAAACAGCAATTCTATATTCACCACAGGTGAATTGAAAGGTAGCAAAAAATACCGTTTATTATATCAAAACATAACAGTTACGTGTTTTTTTGACTTTTGCGCAAACAGCACTGTTCATTGACGCAGCATCTACGTAAATCTTAACACAGCAATTCCTATATTCACACAGGTGAATTGAAAGGTTGCAAAAAAAATACCGTTTTTATTATACCAAAACATAACAGATACGTGTTTTTTTGGACTTTTTGCCAGTCCAAATTTGTTGATAGGACACCTTGCAGTTAAATTTGAATCCAGCAATTTGTTTTTGATTAGGGGATTTGAGAATAGCTGTGGATTTGCGTCTTTTAATAAGTGACTTTCAAAATATCCATACCTTCTCAAATTTTTTATTTCTGAACATGAGTGAAATGCAGGTGTTAGCGAGCAAGAGGGGGGTAGCACAGGAGGTACGGATGAGAAAGGTGTCCTTTCCAGTGCTGCGACAACAGCATGCCCAGCGGATCGTCAGTTGCAGGACAGTCAGGTCTGTCATCGCTGGGTCAGGGCCCTGTGAAATCTAAGTAACGAACATCGTCGCAATCTGTCCTTCAGTGGTTAATGCACCTGCATCTAGCAGTCTTACCCCTCGTTCCTCGCAGTCACGGCACAAATTGGTCGTCATCAGCATCTATCAGCATCTGTCCACCATGAAGCAGCCCAATGTCAACTCGGTACTCTCCACTGGTGGATAATCCATTTTTCTGAAACCTCTTTGATGACAAATGCGGTTGGGGTCAGAAGGCATGTTAAAGATCAAGAGGCCAAAAGGTTGATTTTCTCTGCTCTGACGCCAGTTATGATGCCATCAGGGAGGTGAAGGAAGACGGTCAATCGGCAAAAATCAAGGGCGGTCGGCATGCCTTGCAGTGCCATTGCTTGTAGCCGAGCTTTCTGGATGAAGTCACCTGTGTTGATGATGTTGATTGATGAGACATTGCGGATCCATCCTGGTCTTTTCCGCAGAATTTGCTTGCGGAGCGGCTTCATCAGTGGGACGAGGAGGAAGACGATGTGGGTAGTGTCAATACGGGTCCCGCCACAAATAGGGAGGAGGGCGGTCGCAGAATAAATGTCCTCTGATATGATTCCGCAGCCACGGTAGCGCAAACCCCGACTCCTCGCTTGTCGCCGTCAAAAAGGTCAGGACCTCTCAAGGCCCTGGGCTTCTCTTGAGCAAGCATCTATTTCACCAGCGATGTTATATGCCGCCTTTGCCGGTAAAGCCTATAAGTTGAGGCAAGAACTTAAGTGGTTAACCACCCACCGAACATGTCTTCGTCACTGCAGCGAATGCATGAGTTGAAATGGAGGGAACACTTGCCAAAAAAAGGCCAGACGACGCCGGGCTCACAACCACTGTCACACCCCTCTGTCTCCCTCTACCTCTCCTCCGCACCACCAAGCGTTCCTCAGCTGCCCATGTCTCTCAGAGTCTTGATCAGGGATCAGCCTTCCGCTTCAGCCCCTCACGTCGCCGAGTACCACCTGCACACAGAGAACCATTACCTATCACTATCTCCTTAAGACAGTTTTTGAGACCTGCACGCCGTACTGCGGCCAGTCTAGCAGCCAGCCTTCTGTCTTCCGGTTTGGGGAGCAGATGAAAACACTTAACCCAAAACCATCCCAAAGCCAAAAGCCTGAATGTCGGCATGCCAGGCTTTTGTGCCTTGGAAATGTTGCCTTTCCGTTGGTGGACACTGATGGGTTCCGCCACGTCATGGCCTCGCTTGCCCCCAATTACAAGATGCCGAGCAGGCATTTTTTGCCAGAAAAGCGTCCCTGCCCTGGCCAGCCACGTGTCATCTAAAAATTTCAAGCGCGTTGTCTGCAGCTGTGTCCGGGAAAAAAGTCCATTCCACCGACACATGGACTAGTAAGCACGGCGAAAGGCCGTATATCTCTGTGTTTTTTTGAACAGCTCATGGGGTGTGATGCTGGGTGGATGTCTTCTGGGGGTGGACGGTGGTTCTCAGGCTCGTGCGCACGCTCTTCAAAAACCGCAGGGTGGTGCAGGGTCTTATCTGCCCCAAAGGTCTCTCTTCTGGTGGCATCACGTGTCGCAGAGGACAACCAGGCGTGTTGTTGAAGAGATGTTAATCCTGCCTTGGTGAGACGACGTCTCGCATCACAGGTCAGGAGTCTTGTGGACGGCTCTCCGCACGAGATTTCCGATGTGTGGCTGTGGTGACAGAACCTTGTGCCAGGCATAGGTGGTTGTTGCGGATAAGGGCGAAAATCTGTCCTGGCCGCCACTTAAGATCGGTGGGTGTTGTAGACTGGAGCACATCCGCCTGTGCCCTGGCACATGTCTTGACTCTCTTGTGCGTTCCAGAAATTTTTTGAAAGAGTACCGGGTCTGGACTGGCTGCTGAAGAAGGCTCGAGGTCTGAGTTCGCGACTTCCGCTCGCGTTTGCACCCTTCTGCTTGTCCCGCCCTTGGCTGCGTTTTTGCTGCGGTGTCGTCGCTGGCCTTCCCCGTCAACGTCTCGATTGTTGACGTGGCAACACTGCTAGGTATTCCACCTCACACATGCTCCAGTCGATTGTTGTGGGCAGCAGCGCACAATGCCATTACGCCGAGTACGAAGGTGGTGTGCACATGGCCTGACATAGCAGCGCGGTTACTGGATCCTGGGGTGTTGAATGCCACCGAGAGTGGAGTGGCGGTGTAAGTGTAGCTCTGCACATCCTCTGCCAGTTTTTTGAAGAAGCGCCACAATAAGTGGTCTGTGGCGGACATATTGCCTTTGTCAGCTATGAAGCATTGTGGTGTGATCTTAGTTCTGGAACGATCGTTTGTGACAGACTCTGAAACTCAACAGGTCACGCCCATAGGAGAGGATGGAGACGGTACACAGATGGGGGACACGGAGCTTTCTCTCAGTTCAATTCCACAAGGCCGACAGTTTCACCATTTCATCGGTCTTCATTAGGGCAGTGGTTCGGGGGGTCCTCAGAGCTAGTGCAAGGTGGCGCATCAGCTCTCAGGGTGCATTCATCTCAGGGCAAGGTCAGGGCTGTGTTGAAGCTGTGCGGAGGCCAGCGGATGGAGGGGGAGGAGGAGGAGGAGAGGAGGAGGAGGAGGTATTCTAGACACCGATGTTACCGACGTCCAGCCTTGGAAGAGGTTGGCGCGAATTTGAGGCGGAGGTGGAAGATGAGGAAGAATCAGTTTGCTAGTGCCCTCGACCCAGAGGGCTTGGGAAATCAAGGCTCCACCTCTCACATGAATGTGCTTGGTGCTCATTTCTTCCAACATGATCCTCGCATTAGGCCATCAAAATGAACAAACAGTTACTGGGTGGCCACCCTTGGATCCCTGGGTTACAAATCAAAAAAATCAGCACTTTCCTTCCACCCACCAAATAGAGAGTAAATAATGCAGGAAATGGAGACCTTGCTGGATGGATAACTGGAGACATCTGTTGCGTCTATGCTTCAGTTCCAAATGTCACGGTGGAACAAACATCAGCGACGTGACAAGCAGTACGAGAGATGCAAGTAGCTGATAGCTGAGTCTAGCATAGGCAAGTGGTGGCTATTGGTCAGAAGCCTATATGGGGACCTCTGGCAATCTTGTGTTTGAGACCACGTCATCTAACGCATGCAAGTGCAGGGCACTACGATCCAAATCACACAGAGATCCGCAGCTTAAGATTATGGTGGTGCACGAATCTGCGTCTCAAGACACCGATGTTTTTGCATGTGTTCCGGGACCGCTCCAATTGTGACTTCTTGGGTTATCCCAGTATGTGGTTAGAATGGCCCGAGCTGCGCTCGTCACGCCATAGAAGGTGTTGTCCTGAGCGCAGTGCAGCGCAGAGTATATCTGTGAGGCGGTAGCCTTCAGCAACAGGTGTCTGTAGAATAGTTGCGGTGCTACTTCACATTCTTTTGCAAACAGAATATGGTCCTCGTGAAAACTTTTTTTTGTAAAAATGATTGTCATTTCTTACTGCAATTTTGTATTCTCTATTCCATACAGTGTCATTTTGCTGGTTTTGCTTGATGAGGAGGACTGTAAAAGGACAGTCAAGGTTCATGACAACAGCCGCATTACCATTTATCTCACTTTATACTTAAGAGAAGTTTTTTTTTTTTCTTAGGGCCATTGTCGCAATGGTGTTTTTGTGGTCATGTTGTGTGTGTATGTTAAGCAATAATCGATGGTCCTTTGGAACATGGAAATGTGACTTTGTCTAAGTTGGCTTTTTATGCCTAATCTATTTGTTTTATTGTGGCTGTGTGTAAGTCAGATTTATATTTTTTGGGGGTCTGTGTTGCACTGTGGGTAGAATGGCGGTGGGTTTGTGGTGCCGTGGTTGGTAAGTGGTATGTGTGGGTCTGTATGGGCTTGGTCGACGGCGGGGAGATATTTGTGGTTATGGGGCGGTGTGTATGGGGGGTGTTGGGGGGCGGGTCAGGGTGGGAGGGGGAGTGGTGGGTATGGGGGGGGAGGGGGCGTGAGGGGGTTGGGGTGTTGGGAGGTGGGTGGGGGGGGGGTGTGGGGGGGAGAGGTCGGTTTTTTTTTGGGGGGGGGAGTTATTGTGATTGGGGGGAGGGGGGGGAGGTATGGTGGGGTGGGGGGGGGGACGGGGGGTTGGGGGGGGGGGGGGGGGGGGGGGGGGGGGGGGGGGGGGGGGGGGGGGCCGGAGGGGGGGGGGGGGGGGGGTGGGGGGGGAGGGGTGAGGGGGGGGGGGGGGGGGTGGGGGAGGTGGAGCGTGGGGGGAGCGGGGCGGGGGAGGGGGAGGGGTGGGGGGCCGTCCGGGGGGGGTGGGGGGGGGGGGAGGGGGGGGGGGGCCAGAAGGGGGGGGGGGGGGGGGGTGGTTGTGGTGTGGGTGGGGGGGGGGGTGGGGGGGGGGGGAGGGTGGGGTGTGGGGGAGGGGGGGGGGGGGGGGGCGTGGTATGGGGAGGTGGGGGCGGGGAGGTGGGGGTGGGGGGGTTGGGGGGGTGGGGGGGGTTGGGGGGGGTGGAGGTGGGCGGGGGGGGGGGGGGAGGGGAGGGGGGGGGGGGGGTGGGGTGGAGGGTTTGGTTTGTGGGGGGTGGGGGGGGGGGAGGGGGGGGGGAGGGGGGGAGGGTTGGAGGGTGGGTGATGGTGGGGGGGCGGGCGGGGGGGGAGGATCTTGGGTTAATTTGGGGATAGAATTGGGGATGGAGAAGGGGTATGGTGGGTGGGGGGGGGGGGGGGGGGGGGGGGGGGGGGGGGTGTGGGGGGGGGGGGGGGGGGGGGTGGGGGGGGGGGGGGGGGGGTGGGTGGGGGGGGGGCGGGGGGTGGGGGGGGGGGGGGGGGGGGTGCGGGAGGGGGTGGGGGGGGGGGAGGGGGGTGGGGGGGGGGGGGTTGAGGGTGGGGGGAGGTGCTGGGGGGGTGGAGTGCTCGGGGGGGGATGGGGGGTGGGAGGTTTCGGTGTTTGGGGGGGGGGGGAGGTTCGAGTGTGATGGGTGGGGGCGGCAGTATTGTGGGGGGGGGAGTGTGTTGGGGGGGGGGGGGGGGGTGGGGGGGGGGGGGGGGGGGGGGGGGGGGGTGGGGGGGAGGGGGGGGGTGGGGGGGGGGGGTGGGGGGGGGGGGGGGGGAGGGTTGGGGGTGGGGGGGGGGGAGGTGGGGCTAGGGGGGGTGGGGGGGGGGGTGTGGTGGGAGGGGGGCGGGGGGGGGGAGGTGGTGGGGGGGGGTGGGGGGGGGGGGGGGGGTGGGGGGGTGGGGTTGGGGGGGGGGGGGTGACGGGGGTTGGTTGGGGGGTGGGGAGTTGTACAGAGACGAGGAGGATGGAGGGGGGGGGTTGGTTGTGTTGGTGGTGAGGTGTTGTGGGTGGGTGTGTGTTGTGTTAGGTGACATGTTGTAATGGACACATATTCGCAAAAATGACTTGGTTTGTGCTAGGGATCTGGGGGGGGGGGGGGGGGGGGTTTCAGTGCATTACGAATAAATGTTTGGTGTGCGTTACCGAGGTGTGTGTTACAAGTGTTTGTTAAGGTGTGTTTAGCTGGTTGGTGGTGGGGGGGGGTGGGGACTGAAGGGATGGGGGTTTTTTGGGGGGGGGGGAGTGTTGTGTGGTGGTGTGGGGTGGGGGAGGAATTTGTTACTGGGTGCGGGGGGCGGGTTGTGTGTATTTATTTGGATGTGTTGTATAGGAATTTTTGGAGAGTGGGGGGGGGGGGTGGGGGGGCGGGGGGGGGGGGGGGCTGTAGGGGGGGGTGGGGTGGGCTTGGGTGGGGGGGGGGTGTCAGGGGGGGTGGGGGGGGGTCTTTCGCTGGGGAGCGGGGGGTGGGGGGGGGTGCCAGTGGGAGGTGTGGTGTATGGGGGTTGGTGTGGTTGGGTGGGTGTTGTGAAGTTTGTTGTGTTGGAGGGATTTGTTTTTTTTTTTTGTTTTTTTTTCTTGTTTTCTTTTTTATTTATGTTTTATTTTTTTTTTTTTTGTAGGATCATTGGAGTATTGGTTAACGGCTACGGAGCATTTTTTTGGACGAACTATTTTTTTGGTTTTTTGAAGAGGTAGCCAGTGTTTTCGCCTTCCAGCTCTTGAGGGGGGGGGAGGTTTTGTGTGGGTGTGTTTTGGATGTGGATTGGTTGGTGGTGTGGGTGTTGGGATAAGGGGTGGGGGGGGGGGGTGGTGGGGTGGTGGGCGGGTTGGGTGGGGTGGGGGTGGATGTGGGTGTGGAGGGGTGGTGGGGAGGGTTAAATAACTGGTGGGAATCTGGTGTGGCTTGAGAATGGGGTGCCATACTAGCTGTAGGTGGAGGTTTGGTGGTTTGTTTGAGTGGGTGGGGGGCGGGGTGTGGTGTTTAGGTGTGGGTATGTTGGGTGTTTGTTGTGGGGGGTGGGGGTGGTTGGGGTTGTTTGTTGTTTGGTTGGTAGGGGGGGGGGTGTGTGGGTGGTGTGGATGTATTTTGGGGGGTTTTTGTTTTTTTGTTTTTTTTTTTTTTTTTTTTTGTGTTTTTTTTGTGTGTTTTGTGTTGTTGTGTTTTCTTTTTTTTATTTGTATTATTTTATTTTTTGGGTGTTTTGTGGGTTTTTTAGGTTTGTTTTGTTTTGTTATGTTGTGTTGTTTCTTTTTTTTGTTTGGTTTTGGTTGTTTTTTTTTTGGTTATTGTTTTTTTGTTTGTTGGTTTTGTTTGTTGTTTTTTTTGTTTGTTTATGTGTTTTGTTTGTGAGTTTGTTTTATGTTTATTCTTCTTTTGGTTAGCCAGCTTGTTTTTCTTTTTTTTAGTTTTTCTTTATATTTTGCTTGTTAAGGTTTAATGTTTTTTTTTTTATTGTGTATTCATTTTTTTTTTTTTTAGGTTTGGTTTTTTTGGTTTTTTTTTTGGCTTATTTGAGTTTATTTTGCGTTTTTAGGGGTGGCTTCTGTGTATTATGTGGGTTTTAGGTTTTGGGGGGTTGTGTAGACGGAGTGGGTTGTGGTGGGGGTGTGGTGGAGGGGGGGGGGGGGTGTAGAGTATATGGGGTTGGGGTATGTGATCGGAGGGGGTGGGTGGGGGAGAGGGGGGGGGGGGATGGGGGGCGGAAAGGGGGGGAGGGGGGTGGGAGGGGGGAGAGTGTTGCAGGGGGGGGTTTTCTCTGACGCTGGGGGGTATTTTTTTGGGCTGGGGGTGGCATAGTTGTAATGGTGTTTTGGATTTGGCGGAAGGGGTGTGGGTTTCAACTAGTTTATATTTGGTTTGTTTGGTTTTTTTTGTTATTTTTTTTTATTTTTTTTTTTTCTTTTTGATTGTTTTTTTTTTTTTTTTTTATATTTTGTGATTTTTTTGATTATGATTTAAGTCTCCTTTTTTTTTGTTTTTCCTGTTTGTTTATTTTTTTTTTATTTTTTTGATTTTTTTTTTTTTTAATTTATTTTTTTTTTTTTTTTTTTTTATGGTTTTTTGTTGTTTTTGTTGGTTTTTTTTTTTTTTTTTGTTTTTTTTTTTTTTTCTTTTTTTTGTTTATTTTTTTTGGGATTTTTTTGGTTGGGTTTGTGGTGGGCTGGTTGGCTGTTTGGGGGTGGAGTGCTGGGGGGGGTGTGTAGGGTTTGGACAGGGTTTGATTTGGTTTGTTATATTTTTGGTGTGAGGCGTACTGTTTTGGGTTGGTGTTTTTGGTTTTGTTTGGGGGTTTTGGTGGCGTTGGGGGGGGGGTTTCAGAGTTTTAATTTTTGTGGTTTGTTTTTTGTATTTGTTTTTCTTTTTGGTTTGTGTTGTGTAAAGATCCTTTTACCACGGCACTTTTTAAATGTTTTTTTGGTTTTTTTTTTTGTTTTTTTTTGTTTTCTTTGTTTTGTTGGTTTGTTTTTTTGTTCTTTTTATTTTTTTATTTTTTCTTTGTGTTTTTTTTGTTTTTTTTTTTTTTTTTTTTTTTTTTTTCTTTTTTGTTTTGGGCTTCATGCTCGTGGCCTTTCTTTTTTTTAGTGATTATCATGGTTTATTATGTCAATGTTCCTTCATGTTTTTTTTTTCTATTACTCTATATATGATGTATGGTTGTGAGTAAAGACTCTCTTTTTTTTTTTTCCGTTTTTTTGTTTTTTTTTTTGTTTTTTTTGTGCACTTTTTGTTTTTAATATTTTTTTTGTTTGTGTTTGGGTTGTTGTTTTGGTCATGCGTTGTGGTTTTTTTTTTTTGTTTTTTTGTTTACGGTTCTCGTTTATTGTTTTTCTTGTTCTTTTTGTTTTTTTTTTATGTTTTTTTCTTTCTGGACAGGGTATTTATATGTTTCATTTTTTTAATTGATTTGGTTTTCGTCAGTTCAGTAACATTGTATGGTTCAGTATCATGTACTGCTCTGTCTTTTGGCACTTTTTTAATTTTGTTAGTGGTGTTTTTTTTTTTTATGTTTAAGTGTTGTTTTAAAGTGGTCTAGGCTTTTTTTTTTTTTTTATTTTTTTTTTTTTTTTTTTTTATTTTTTTTTTTTTTTTTTTTTTGTGGTTTACTATAGTTTTTACTTATTGTTTTGTTTGGTTATATTAATTGTCCTCCCCCCCCCCCCCCCCCCCCCCCCTCCCCCCCTCTAAACCCTCCCCCAACTGTGACTTTTTATTGCTGTGATCTTGTTTATAACCTTGTAAGTGTGTGTTGCCTAGATGTGTAGCACGTAATCCATTCATTCGTGACTGTTGTGTGATGTGTGTAATTTCAGCTTCTCCAGCTTGTTTGGGTGTAATATAATGAATGGGTGTTCTGTTGTCTCTCCCATTAGATTTATATGGTTCATC
This sequence comes from Phyllomedusa bahiana, assembly GCA_025379985.1. Taxonomy (NCBI): domain Eukaryota; kingdom Metazoa; phylum Chordata; class Amphibia; order Anura; family Hylidae; genus Phyllomedusa; species Phyllomedusa bahiana. The sequence continues at coordinate 140,514 of JAODAL010004229.1, read as the reverse complement.
GCGCATATTCGGTTGCTCACTATCGAATAAACCTTTTCGATAGCGGTCCGTACTATTTCGACTAGTCGTGTCGAGTCTCGAGAGCCAACGCTCAATCGCCTCACACTAGCCACTTAGTAAATGCTTGCCAGGGGAGAAAAATCGTGCTTGTTGTTTGTGTACACTCGTGACGCGGTCATTTTTCATGTATTTGGTGTCCCACCTTTGGCCTCCACAGTGTGCCCTGGCCACACCAGTAGGTTGATGGAGTTATTGTCCTTACGGCCTCTATAGAAAATATAAACGCAAAAGCATATTTAGAGGTGATTTGTAGTTTATTGTTTTCAGCTTAGTCCTGGAAACGTTTCCCACTGGGCTAAGTTCAAGCTTCCTGGACTGTTTGCGGGAAGGCATTGGTCTCGCACCGCAAAACCCCAAGAAATGCGCCATAGGCCTTGTAGAGTGCCTCGAGATATCATAGGGTACAATCATTGGCTCAGGTGAGTCAGTTTAAACCCCAAGCTGGACAAATCGAAGTGCTATTAAAAAGAAATTGGCCTAAACAGTGTCAAAAAGGGGACAGGTTGTAAAGCTTTTAGAGGTTGGCCGTGGGGGTATTATAGAAGGTTGTGTGCCAAATGTTCGCCTCTGTTGTCGCCCCCTTACGCCAAACCTCACTAAAGGGTCTAAATCCACTAAGGTGAAGGTGGGTACAAGGAAGCAGATGAAGCGTTTCAGAGTGGTTGAGTAGAGGTGCTTTGCATAGGAGTCGGTGTTAGTACCGCCTGATTTCAAGGCAGAATTCGTGGTACAGGGCAATGCCTTCTAACAAGGGACTGGGAGCTTTACTGTCCCAGGGTGGGGGAAATTGATGGGGAGAAACACACCGTGGTTCATACTTGAGCAGTAAATTAAACGGCAGCAGAAAAGAACTAGCCATCGATAGAAAGAGATGTGTTAGCTTAAAGTGGCAGTTGAGTCTCTCAAGTACTACCTGATGGGCAGAGAAGTTTATGGGTGGTCACAGACCATTCCTCACTAATGATGTGATGTGGCACAAAATAAGGGGAAAACTGTTGCCAGAGTGATTGAGGTGGTTTTTGTCTCTACAGGTATTTTAGGTTTTGTGTGTAGGAGCATCGCCCGGATTTCCCAGCAATGGCAATGTGCGGAGCGCACTGTCGCGTTACCCATTGCCTGGAGAGAGCACAGGTTGCTCCGTCCCCACAGGTGTCTGAGCAGAGGGGGGGGATATTGTAAGGTGGCAGTGGGATGGTCCGTAATGGGTGTTGTATGTCCAGCTAGATTTTCTGGCTGTACACCAGACAATGAAGTGAAGTAAGGAACATGTCACGCCAAGGTTACCTGGCCTTGGTGAAATAGAAAGCGGTTGTTTGTCTGTTGTGTCATCCAAGAAAGTAGGTGGTTAAGAATTATCGTTTCAAATCGTAGTATGGTTGCTTCAGCCATAAACTTGGGACGGGCTTCTATTGGGAGTGAGGCAAAGCATTGGTGGTGGGTGTCTACTCCCCTTGTTCCACGCTGACCAGGAATTGGGCTAGCCGTTATAATGTAGTATTAGTCAGTATGACCAGGTGCTGTCTGTCATACAGTTCAAGTGAGTTTGGTCCTGAGAGGTTGTGTCTGACTGGAAGTTGATCCAGGACCTCGCTCGCTCTTAAACTGTGTTTGTGCCAATTAAAAGACATTGGAGGGAGTCCCGTGTTGGAACCAGTCAACCTGTCTGTGTCTCTGTCTGCATTGGACCGCGATCCTCAGAGCCGCATCTAAACGTGAGTGGAAGCTTACAGGGCCTGTGGGCCTCCCTGGCTCAGGGTACTGGTCGCAATTGTGTGACACTGTGGACCCCTTAGTAGCTGTATTCAGAATGAAACATATTTAAAGTTTCTATAAGAAAAATTACTACACTGTAGGCATGGGTCTCTATTTCATTTCCTATTAAGAGCAAAAACACGTAAGATGTATTTTCTTTTGAAAAGTTTGCTACTGTGCATGTGCTCAATACATAGTAGCGTGCCCTGGTTATAACACAGGGACTGCCGCTAACACTGATGCAGCTGTTGTTTGATAGAAGATGTTTGTGAGACAAACTTCCTGCTAAGTTCGCCTTCAAAAGCTTGATGTGCAAGTGTACTAGAAGGATGATTGCTATTGTAAAGGCAAAAAGTGGCCAGCGATCCAACTAGGTGGCAAATGCCGCTAAAGACTAATAGGACCGGGTGCAAAATCTGCAGCTTGGGGGCCCCTTTACTGTCAGACACGCGTCTGTTGGAGCCAAAACTTTTCAACAACAGTGTCCCGACTTCACTTGCGGTGTATGCGCGCTGTCAGAAAGTGTTATTGTCCAAATAGGAAGAAAAATTAATTTCAAAATGGGGCAAAAAAGAAATGAAATAGCCAAAGTATTGTTCCCTCGCTCCCCACAAAAATAAATTAAACAGATAAAAATGCAACTATGCTTTTGTGTTTGTTAGGTTTAGTTGTTTGTGTTGTTGGAGTTTACATTCTGACACAGTTGGTAGTATTGACTTATCTGTTATCCTCAGGTCTGTATTGCATTCAAGGGCATATTATGTTCACCAGTTTGTGTGTTGAGTCGATTATTATCGACATAAGTTTGTGTAATCGGCCAGTTTTTTTGTTGATCGGAAATTTTTAGTTTGTCAGCTGATATGAAATTTTAGGTTAAAAAATCTGTGCTATCCTCTATTAAGATCACGCCATTTGTTGTCAGCGCTTCCTGTCATTGGTTGGCGGGCCTCAGCAAATCAGCTTACAGAATAGAGTCAGGGTTGTAGATGTGTGTGTGCGACGTCATGACTGGGGGATGTGTATGGGTGCGTATTGGCTGGAAAAGTATTCACGATGACTCTTTTAATCATAGAAACAGCTTGTATCCTGTTCAGTCTTTCAGTGTCCTCTCAGCGATCTCATGACGCAGAAGGATGAGCGCTCTGCATGTGTCCAAACAGACACAGCGATAATTATGGTATTTCTATCACTAGAGAAACTCTTGCTATTTAGCTGTGATCCTTAAAATTTTAGTTAGATTAGAGATTGGAAAGTATTTTATGTATGTTAGGTAGGAGAATTTTAATGGAGCATCTACCGCTGTAAGTCACTGGGGGTTAGATTCAGCTGTGTAGGGGGGCCCACAGCGGTTTTTGGCGAAACCAGACAAGCTCTATAAAGATATCTGGATATAAAGCTCACCAGATAGACTTTAGTTGTGAGGACTGATTGCACTGCATTAGCTTATTATTGTAACAGTTTTCTATTTGAAAATATTATCTTGGATATAACTGGGCAGGCCTTGAACTTAGTGAGGTGTACACATCTTTGTGTCTATGTGTAACTGCAGGTACTCTTTGGTAGGTGCAAGTAACTCCACTTGTATTATCTAGTTAGTACATTTCAGATAGGTGTTCTCATTTTCAATTTTGTCCATTCCACCTTTGTTGTGATATAACTGTGTATTGCATTTAAATTTGAATCAGCAATTTTAGTGTCAACCACAGGTGATTGAAAAGGTTGTGCGCAAAAAAATTTGTATTATGTACGAATACATAACCAGATACGTGTTTTTTGACTTGGTCGTCACTACAGCTTTTGTTCTTTGTAGGCAGCTTTGCACTGTTAAATTCTGAATACAGCCAATTTTTGTAAGGGGGGGGGTTTTTTTGTGTCACCCCCCCCAAGTACCAGTGTTGAGAATTGAAAAGGGTTGCAAAAATATCTTGTATTATTCGGAATACATAACTCAGATACGTGTTGTTTGACTTTGGGTGATACAGCTTTGTTGCAGTTGAGGGCAGCTTGTCACTTAAAGTGTTTGAATACAGAATTTTATAGTCACCACAGGGTGAATTGATAGGTTGCCAAAAATACCTTGTATTATCTGAATACATTTCAGATACGTTGTTTTTTCAACTTTGTGCGCCAGGTCTCAGTGCTTTGTTGATAGTATCTACTTTGCAGTTGATTTGAATCCATCAATTTTGTAGTCACCCACAGGTGAATTGATAGGTGGCCAAGTAAATACCTTTTATTATCCCGAAATACCGAATAAGTACAGTTAACGTGTTTTTTGACTTTGGCGCACTAGCAGCTTTGTTCATTGTAGGCAGCTTTTTTGCATCTTATGAATCTGGAATGTCCAGCAATTTTATAGTCACCACAGGTGAATTGAAAGTGGTGCTCAAGAAATATCTTTGTATTTCTACGAATATCATTAACAGATACGTGTTTTTTTGACTTTGCGTGCACAAAGCTTTGTGTTCATGGAGGCAGCTTGGCACTTAAAAAAAAAAAATATAAATTTTTTTGGAATACAGCAATGTTTGTATAGTACCACAGGTGAATTTGAGAAAGGTGCAAAAAATATCTTTTATTATTTACGGAAATACATAACAGATACGTGTTTTTGTTGACTTTCGAGCTGCACTAAGCTTGTTTCATTGAGGCATGCTTGCACGTAAATCTGAATCGCAGCGAATTTTATAGTCACCACGGTGTGATTGAAAGTGTGTGCTCACAAATATTTGTATTATTCGAATACGTATACAGATACGTGTTTTTGTGTGTGTTATGGAGCACTACCGCTTGTTGTTTCATTGAGCAGCTTGCAATTTGTAAAATTGTGAATTACAGCATTTTTATAGTCAGACCACGTGAATTGTATGGTGCCAAATACCTTGCATTTTCCGAATACATTTCGCTAGTATACGTGTTTTTTCACTTTGGCGCAGGCCAGCTTTGTTGATCGATTCTACTTTGCAGTTTTGAATTTGAATACAGCAATTTTGTAGTTCACCACAGGTGAATTGATAGGTGCCAAAAATACTTTTATTATCGAAATAACATTTCAGATACGTATTTTTTTCACTTTGGCGCAGGCCAGCTTGATGATAGATCTACTTTGCAGTAAATTTGAATACAGCAATTTTATAGTCACCACAGGTGGATTGCAAGGTGCCTGGCCCCCCCCCCCCCCCCCCCCGGTGCCCAAAAATACCTTGTATTATCCGAAATACATTTCAGATAACGTGTTTTTTCACTTTGGCGCAGGCCAGCTTTGTTGAGAGATCTACTTTGCAGTTAAATTTGAATCCCAGCAATTTTGTAGTCACCCTGGTGAATTGATAGGTGCCAAAAAATACCTTTTATTATCCGAATACATGTCAGATACGTGTTTTTTCACTTTGGGCAGGCCAGCTGTGTTGATAGATCTACTTTGCAGTTAAATTGAATCCATTTTTTGAAATTTTGTTGTGTAGTCAACCTCTGGGTGAATTGATAGGTTGCAAAATATACCTTGTATTATCCGAAATACATTTCAGATAGTTGTTTTTTCATTTGGCGCAGCCAGCTTTGTTGTTAGATTACTTTGCTGTGTTAGAATTGAATACAGCAATTTGTTTAGTTCACCACAGGTGAATTTGATATGGTGCTACAAAAAAATACCTGTGTTTGTATTATGTCGAATACATTTCATGATTACGTGTTGTTTCACTTTGGCGCAGGCCAGCTTTGCTTGATAGATCTACTTTTGCAGTTATATTTGAATCCTAGCAATGTGTTTGTTTTGATTGAGGGATTTGAGAATAGCTTTGTCTGTTGATTTGCGCCGTCGTTTTGAATAGGAAGCTTTCCAAAACTGTGCTTGTGCCATACCTGTCTCAAATTTGTTCAATTTCTGAAACTATGGAGCGGAAATTTCGGTGGGTTGGTATGTGAGAGCATGAAGAGGGGGGTTAGACATGGTTAGGTGAGAGGCCTGTACGGAGAGAAGGTGCTCCTTCCAGTGTGTCGTCGATTATACGGGTCATGCCAGCGGATCTCGTCAGTTTTTGCAGGGGACTTCCGTCAGGCCTGTCATCGCATGTGTTTGGTCAGGGCCTGTGAATCTCTTAGTATCGAGAACAGCGTCGCCAATCTGTCATTTCGCAGTGGTTAATGTGCAACCTGCATTCCAGCAGTCTTTGAAATCCTTCGTTTCTCTTGCTCAGTCAGGGCACAAATTGTCGTCCTATCAGCATCAACCAGCATCTGTCTCAACAGGAAGGCAGCCCAATTGTCAGAATCTCGTTGTAGACCCTACCACTTGTGTGATAATTCCTTTTTCTAGACCTCTTGATGACCAAAAGCGGTTGGGGGTCAGTATGACTTGTGTAAAAGATTCGAAGAGGCCAAAGAGGTGTGATTTGCTGTTGCTGTCTGATCGCCCAGTTACTGATGCATCAGAGGTAGTGAGAGAGAGAAGAGAAGCGGTTCAATCGGCAAACTAATCCCGGGCGTCACCGGGCGGTCTGGCAACGCCTTGCATGTTCCTCCTCTGGTCTTTGTAGCCGCAGCTCCTAGATGCAGAATGTCAGGATGACCAAGTCTCTACCTGTGTTGATGATGATGGATGACGACGATCGGGATTCCAACGTGAGTGCTGTTTCAGCAGAATTTGCTTTGCGTATATAGCGGCTTCATCATCTTGGATCGAGGTAGGAAGAGGGTGAAAAAATGGGTTTAGTTGTGTGAGGGTTCCCCTCAAAAAGTGTGATTTTGAGGGTGATCGAGAGCAGAAGTCCGTCGGATATGATTCCGCAAGCACTGTCAGCGCGCAATAAACCTCGCTTATCGCCGGTCAAAAGGTCCAGTGACCTCTCAAGCCTTGGGCTTCTGTTGACCAAGCTATGATGTTTCTACCCCAGCTATGTCATATTGCCGCTATGCCTGTATTGTAAATCGCATATAGTAGAGGCAAGAAAACCTTAGTTGGTTAACACCACCAACATGTCTAGTCACATGCAAGCGGAATGCTATGAGTTATTATGGAGGCCAACACTTGGCATGAAAAAGGCCAGAATGACGCGCCGGTGTCGTCGAAGAGAACCACTGTCACACCCTTTGTTCTTCCTCACTCTCCTGTCCTCCAGCTGACCATATCAAGCGTCACGAGATGGCCCATGGTGTCTCTCAGAGTCATGATCAGGGATCAGCCTTCCGTTCAGCCTTTCATCCTGTTTGTCGCTGACCGAGTACCCTCAGCATCCACCAGAGGTACCATCCTTATCTGCCTTTTCGTTTTCGACGCGTCTGTTTGACGCGTGCCGCTGGCATCCGCCGTATCAGCGGGCCAGGTCTATGCAGCCTAGCCTTCTGGTCTTCCTGGTTGGGAGCAGAAGAAAACACTTTAACCCAAACCATCCCAAGCCAAAAGCACTGAATGTCGGTTCGTATTGCCAGGACTTGTTGGCCTTGTGAAATGTTGCGCTCCTTTTCCGTCTGGTGGAACATGTTATGTTCCGCCCGTAGTACATGGCCCATTGACTGCCACCGCCAATCAGATGACAAGTCAGGCCATTTCTTTTCTGTGTTCTGTTTTGTCCGTAGAAAAGCCGTCCTCTGCCCTGGCCGATGTCTCGTGTCATCTAAAATTTCAAGCGCGTTGTCTGCATCTGTGGCCGGAAAAGTCATCTGACACCGACACATGGACTAGTAACACGACGGCCAAGGACGCTATATCTCTGTGAAAGCTCACTGGGTGAGCTGGGTGGATGTTCTGGATGGTGAGGTGATGTTCCTCGGCTCGGGCGTGCTTCTATGCTCTTCAAAACCGCAGGGATGGTGCTAGGGTTCTTTCCCCCAAGGTCCCTGGGTGGCATCGTACGTTGTCCCAGAGAAAACATGTGCCGTGTTGTGAAATTATCTGTCTTGGAGTAGCCTGTCTCGCAAGAACACAGAGGTCAGGAGCTTGCTGGACGGCTAGCGATCCGGCAACGGAGAGAGCCGAGCTGCTTGGCTGGGTTCCTAAATGTACCTTGTTGTCCAAGGCAGGTGATGTGCGGATATAAGGGCGAAATTGCTGGGACCGCCCTTAAGATCGGGTAGACTGGAGCACATCCCTGCCTAGGCACATGTCATTGAACTTGACGTCAGAAATTTGCTTGAAAGATGCTACCCGTGGTTGGACGTTGTCCTGGAGGAAGGCTCGAAGTCTATAGTGTCGTCACTTCGCGCCGTACGCACCCTCTTCGTCCCGCTTTGGCTGCGGTGTTGCAGCGTCAGCTCGGCTCCCCATCAACGTTGTCTCATTGTTGAGTGACAACCACGCTGGTATTCCTCCCTCCAACATGCTCCAGCGGATTGTTCTGCAGCAGCGCAATGCCATTTACGGCAGTACGAAGTGTCACATTGGCCTGACAAGCAGCGGTGCGACCTATAGGTGGTGTTGAGCCACGAGAGTAGGAAGCAGGTGATCAAGAGCTCTGCACCATCTTGAAGTTTTGAAGAAGCCACAAAAATGGTCAGTGCGGACAATGCCTTTGACAGCATGGAGCAATGTGGTGATCTTAGTTCTGGAAACGATGTTGTGACAACTCTGATGAATACAAGAAAGGGTCCCTGCAGCGACGGCAGGAGGAGACGCAGAGCGGACACAGATGCGGAGTCAACGGAGCTTTCTCTCCTGTCAATCCACAAGCCGCCGTGGACAGGTTCACAACTTTCATCGGTTTCATTAGGCTGTGGTTTTTTGGGGTCCAGAGGCTAGTGAGGTGGGCATCAGCTCTCAGGGTGCATCATCTCAGGGGGCAAGTCAGGGGCTGTATTGAAGCTGTGCAGGTGAGGCAGCGGAGGAGGGAGTAGGGAGTATTCCTAGACACCGGATGATGTTACTTAGTGCGTCCCTGGCTTGGAAGAGAGTGTTGGCTTGTTGATATTTGTTGAAGCGAGGAGGATAGGGAGAGATGATGAAGATTCAGTTTGCTAGTGCCCTCGACTGGTAGGCTGGTGAAAAATCAAGGCTCCATCTCTGTCACATGAGTGCTTGGATGCTCCATTTTCGCTCCATGACATGAATCCTCGCATTAAGGCAGTTCGCGCAAATGAACTGTGTACAGTTTACTGGGTGCGCCTCCTGGGTATCCCCGGTACAAAACAAAAGATCAGCATTCCTTTCACCCACCCAAGATAGGAGAGTTAAAATTTGCAGGAAGAATGGAGAGTTTGGCTGAGTTTGATCAAACTGGAGGGTACATCTGTCTGGTTTTTGTTTGTCTTTTGGACACGTGTTGGCTTTCACTGGTATCCCCAAATTGTCACGTGTGGGACAAGATTAGCGGTGTCGTTGGAGTCTCAGCATGGGAGATTGCCAAAGTAGGAGTAGCGGGATCAAATAAAGCAGGCAGGACCAAGGTAGGCAGTAAGCTATCTCAATGGAGTGACCTCTGGACTCTCAATCTTTGTTTACCAATATCAGATATAACAATCGCATGCATGAGAGCAGGGACACATTCCAAATCACACAGAGTACCAGCTTAAGATCATGGTAGCAAGACTATCTGCGGTTCACACACAGATGTTTTTGTATGTTTCCGGACCTCGCCAATGGAACTTCTGGGTATCCAAAAATGGAGAATGGCCCGAGCTGGTCGTATCAGCCATAGAGGTATGTTGTACTGCGCCCCAGCACGCCAGCGTATCATATGGGATCGGATCCTTCAGCACAGATATGGAGAGTCAATTACAGACAACGCATCCAAGATGCTTGAGTCCAGACAGGCTATTCGCGTGTAAGTGTGGATAGTTTGAAACTTGGTTTTTTTTTCCATATTTTTCCAAGATGAATCAGTGGCATGGATCTCTGATGATGTTGTATGGCCCAATTGCCAAGGTCAACGATTAGAAATTAATGTCCTTGCCGGTCTACTTCCACGGATTCACTCTTCAAACAGAAATGGTGTCAGCGTCTTGAAACTTTTTTTGTTAAAATGATCATTCCATGTACTGCAATTTTTATTCTCTTTTCCCAAGCAGTTCTTTTTGCTTGGTATTGCTGTGAGGAGACTGTAAAAAGACAGCAAGGTCTCATGACAACACGCGCATTCCATTGTACTCACTTTATCTTTAGAAGTTTTCGCATTGTCATGGTTTTGAGATTCATGTGCGCTGGAGATACAGCTATAAATTATGGTCATTTTGGAACAGAGTAAATGTGGCTTTTAAGTGTGCATTTCTCCATCACAATTTTTAATAGTGGCTGAGAAGTCATATTTGAATTTTTTTGGGGTCATGTAGCTGTGAGAGTACAGCCGCAAGTAATCTTGGTACCCTTTGGAGACAGAATGTGGCTTCTAACGTGGCAATTTCTCCTCACAAGTTTTTACAGTGGCTGAGAGTCATTTTTATAATTTTTTGGGTCATGCTGCTTTTGAATGCAAGCATCCCTACAGGTCATATTATAAAAAAATTGTTCGTGTTCTAACAGACATTTGTTCTCACGCAATTGTCAAAGTGGCGTTCAGGGTCATGCTTTGATTTTATGGGGGCATTTTGCTTTGAAATGCAGCTATACTACAGGTCCTTCTATTATGAAAAAAATGTTGTTTTAACAAGACATTTGTTTTCACGCAATTGTCCAAAAGTGCTCAAGGTCGTCATGCTTGAATTTTTGGGGGCTTTTTGCTTTGAAATGCAGCATATACGAGGTCCTACTTTTATAAAAAATAACAAAGTCATGGTGGGATTCCTATCCTATTTTATAAATGTGTTTGCTAGAATTAAAGTACTGAAAAACTGGCATGGACATAATCGCTGTTAAAACATTTTCTCTGAATTGTACGAGGGGGGTACAGGAAAACTTGGCCAGATGTGGTTATTGAGTGGGACATGGAGTATGGAGCACGGACAAAGAACAAAGTACGCAGAGACAATTTCCTCCGCACGTTGAGTGAAAATGAGAAAAAGAATGCCAAGGAAAAAGGGCACCTGGGTGGAACAGGAGCTGTTAACCGACCAGTATTTCAAGTGAAAGCGTCAAAATTGGTCCGCAACTCATACGGAGGGGCAAAGCGCTACCCAGGACAGGGCAGTATATGTCAGTGAAACTGATCTAGGTGCGGCGCAGCGAGAGAGACTCCTTTTCCCGGCGATCTTTCGCGGACTATCTGTGGGTCAGACTAAGGTGTTTTAATGAGTCAGTTCTGCTAGGTATCAGCGACAGATATAGTCAATGTTCCAGTTCAACTAAAATGGTGATTGAAGGACTTCCTTTTGTCCGGCACTTTTAACGTCTGGGGTCATGGCAGGTTTGGGGCTCATGCTGTGGCCCAGGACGAGTATAGGTCAATGTCCGCAGTGAAATGTAAATATGGTGGTTGTGTAAGACTCTTTTCCCGCATTTTGAATCTGTGGTCAGACAGGTTTATTGGTCATTATGTGGTGCAGACAGATATAGTCAATGTCCCGTTCATGAACTAAATGGTGGTTGAAAGACTCCTTTTTCCGGCACTTTTTAATCTGGGGTCATGCAGGTTTGGGGATCATGCTGTGGCCCAGGACAGGATAGTCAAATGTCCAGTGATTGAAACTAAAATGGTGGGTTGAAAGATCCTTTTTCCGGCACTTTTTTATTCTGGGTTCATGCAGGTTTGGGGCTCATGCAGTGGCCCAGGAAAGGATATTCAATGTCCGATGAAACTAATTGCGTGGTTGAAAGATTCCTTTTCCGTAAAACTTTGAATCTGTGGGTCAGACCGGGTTTAATGGTCATCTCTGCGGTACAGACAGATTTAGTCAATGTCCAGTTCAACTTAAAATGTGTGGTTGAAAGACTCCTTTTTCCGTCACTTTTTAATCTGGGGTCATGCAGGTTTTGGGGGCTCATGCTGTGGCCCAGGAACAGGTATAGTCATTGTCAGTGAAAACTAAAATGGTGTTGAGAAGACTCATTTTTTCCCCGACGGCACTTAGAATCTGTGGTGTTAGACAGGTTAAGGTCATTTCTGCGGTACAGGACAGATATAGCAATGTCCTGTTCAAATAAAAAGGTGGTCGAAAGACTCCTTTTTCGGCACTTTTTAATCTTGGGGGTCATTGAGGTTTGGGGCTCATGCTGTGGCGCAGGTACAGGTTATAGTACAATGTCCAGTGGAAATAACAAATGGTGGTTGAAAGACTCCTTTATTCGGGAATTTTTAATCTGGGGTCATGCAGGTTTGGGGGGCCATGCTGTGCCCAGGACAGTATAGTCAATGTCCAGTGAAACTAAAGTGGTGGTGAAAGAGCCTTTTCCCGGCACTTTTGATCTAGTGGATCAGACAGGTTTCTGATCATCTGCGGTACAGGACGCAGGATATAGTCAATGTCCAGTTCAAACTAAAATGGTGGTTGAACGGACTACTTTTTCCATGGCACTTTTTAATCTGGGGTCATGCAGGTTTGGGGGCTCATGCTGGGGCCCAGGACCGGTATAGTCAATGTCCAGTGAACTAAAATGGTGGTCTGAATGACTCTTTTCCCGGCATTTGAATCTGTGTGTCAGACAGCAGTTGTTAATGGTTATTCTGTGGTACAGGACAGATATAGTCAATGTCAGTGTCGAACTAAAATGGTGTTGAAAGACTCCTTTTTCCTGGCCACTTTTTAATCTGGGGTCATGCAGGTTTGGGGCATCATGCTTGTGGCAACAGACAGGTAAGTGTCAATGTCAAGTGAAACTAAAAATGGTGTTGAAAGACTCCTTTTTTCCGGCACTTTTAATCTGGGGTTCATGCAGTTTGGGGCTCATGCTGTGGCCCAGGACAGGTTATATAGTCAATGTCAGTGAAACTATATTGGTGGTTGAAGACTCATTTTCCCATAATACTTTTGAATCGTGGTTCAGACAGGGTTTAATGGTCATTCTGCGGTACAGGACAGATATAGTCAATGTCCAGTTAACTAAAATGGTTGGTTAGAAGAGACTCCTTTTTCGGAACTTTTTAATCTGGGGGTCATGCAGGTTTGGGGGCTCATGCGTGGCCCAGGACCAGTATAGTCCAATGTCCAGTGAAAACTAAAATGGTGGTTGAAAGACTCCTTTTTCCGGCCTTTTTAATCTGGGGTCATGCAGGTTTGGGGCGGCTCTTGCTGTGGCCCAGGGACAGGTTAGTCAATGTCCAGTGAAACTAAATTGGTGTTGAAGACTCCTTTTCCCTAAATTTTGAATCTGTGGGTCAGACAGGTTTAATGGTCATCTGCGGGCTACAGGACAGATTTAGTCAATGTCCAGTTCAACTAAAATGGTGGTTGAAATGAAAGACTCCTTTTTCCGGCACTTTTTAATCTGGTGTCATGCAGGTTTGGGGTCATGCGTGCCCAGGGACAGGTATAGTCAATGTCCAGTGAACTAAAATGGTGGTTGAAAGATCCTTTTTCCGGCACTTTTGAATCTGTGGGTCAGACAGGTTTTAAGGTCATTCTGCGGTACAGGGGGACAGCAGATATTAGTCAATGTTCCAGTTCAACTAAAAATGGTGTTGAAAGACTCCTTTTCCGGCACATTTTTAATTCTGGGGGGGTGTTCCCATGGCAGGTTTGGGCTTATGCTGTGGCCCAGGACAGGTTAGTCAATGTCCAGTGAAACTAAAATGGTGGGTTGAAAGACTCCTTTTTCCCGGCACTTTTGATTCTGTTGGGTCAGACAGGTTTAATGGTCATTCGTGCGGTACAGGACAGATATAGTCCATGGTCCAGTTCAACTATAATGGTGGTTTGAAAGACTCCTTTTCCGGACACTTTTTAATCTGGGGGTCATGCAGTTTTGGGGTCATGCTGTGGCCCGGACAGGTATAGTCAATGTCCAGTTCAACTAAAAATGGAGGTTGAAAGACTCTTTTTCCGGCACTTTTAACAATCAGTCGGGTCATGCAGGTTTGGGGCTCATGCTGCGTTCAGGACAGGGATATTCAATGTCCAGGTCAAGTAAGATGATGGTTGAATATATACTGCCTTCCTGCGCACTTTGTTAATTTGGGGTGATGCAGGTTTAAGGGTCATTGCTGTGGTACAAGGACAGGGATGTGAATGTTGTGTTTTTTTTTTCTGTGGCTTTTATAACCTATGGTGTGTTGTTGTTGCCTAAGATGTAGATGTTGTGGATGTTAATTCCTGCTTCTCAAGCCCTTGGTTTGGGTGTAATGAATGAAGGTTGTTGTTGCTCTCACATACACTTAAAGGGTCATCGCTCATAATCGAATGCTAACTAACGACTATCTTGTCGATGATGGTCTGACTACTTGACCATCGACCGATGTTCGATGGTCACGTAAATCGCTCTACCACTAATCACACTTTTCCAAACACTAATAGTGACTAATACCACCATAATTATTACCTGAGCAGCCTGTATTAGCAATAACAATAACATAAAGGACCAAATTATACCCCACATATCACTACCATATAGTTGACTAATACCACTATACTGTTATGAGCAAAACCAGTATACCAAGATCAATAATATGAATAACAATAGACAAGTATCTATTAATACCGGGTGCATCACCAAGCATCACCGCACATATCATCACCATAAACGATCTGAATAATACCATCGTACTGTTACTGAATGTAAACCACTACACTAAGACCACTATTACGCCATACAATGACCATATTGTGGTAGACACCAGTTGTATACAGGCTCTGCAGACGTATAAGTGATTATAGTGCAGTTACATTTAGTGTCTCACAGGTGACGTCTTTTTTGGTGAGTTGTTCTTTCGTTTCTTTCTTCATCTGGTCCAAACCGTCATGACGACGTCTCCCGACCACAAATCATCCACGCGCCACAGGACCTTTACCACACAAAACATGTTTAGGCTCCAAACAGTGAAAAGTGCCCCCAAACCAACTATAGGGGCGCTCATTTGTGCACGCCAAGTGAGGTGGAAACACACCCAATATAGTAGCCAGCCCACACGCCCTACCCTTCCCCCACAAAAAATGGCTTGGTGTATTTGGTAGGCGCACCTTTTAGGTAGATTAAACCCTAAAAATTAGCCAGATAAGTGGCAGACTTAGAATATAAGGTCACCTCAGTAGCTAGATATATATTGCTCCTAGTAGGTAAGTATAAAGGCCCCCCTAATAAGTAGGTACATAGGGTTCCCCAGTAGATAGGTAGGTATGTAAGGTCCCTTTTTAGTGGGTAGGTATATAGGACCCCCCAATAGGTAGGTGGTAATGTAGGGTCCCAGTAGTTAGGTATATAGGGCCCCCCATAGCTAAGTTGGTACATAAGTCCCCCAGCTGGGTAGGTAGGGATTACTGTACACCACAGTATTTAGGGAAAGTGTTATATAGTGTCTACCCCCAGTAGTTAGGTAGGTGTACTATAGGAGACCTCAGTAGTTAGGTAGGTATATTTAGGAGCCCCAGTAGTTAGGTATTTATATATAGAGATAGGCTTAGGGCCTAGTACAGGCAGCAGTGCAATTATGCCATTACATTGCACCACTGAATCCAATAGCTGAACGGCCGGGATGAGTGCACTCTGGCAGCACAGCCTCAGATGCTGCCTGCTCCTTGCAGGCGGTGGCAATAACTACATCGCTGGATCTGTGTGACCCAGCGATGCAGCCCAATATTCGAAGGTGGGCCTGTGGTTTCCCTGGCTCAGGAGCCCGGTCACGACCCCTGTAGCTGCGCCACTGAAAATGGCATTGTACTGTGCTACTGAACAACACCAATAACTTCTCCTTATACACACGACAACAAGAGGGGAGCAGTGCAAGTTCAGCAACATTTTAACAAATACACCACATTTTCATATTAGCTCTTTGTGCTGGCTAACAGTGAGATTCATAGTTACATGGTTTGTAAAGCTATGTCTACACAGCACAGAAAAACAATCGTATTTTTGGTGGTTTTAAGATTCTAAAAACGCTGAAAATATGATCGTTCAGGCTGTACATAGTCTTTAATAAAAAAACAAAAAATTACCTGTTGTCTACAGTACACTAGTTGTTTTTTCAGCCAGTTCTCTGGTGCCGCCATCTTTAGTTTTTTTTGTCGTCTTCCCATACAATACAATGTATGGGCCGAAGGCAAAAAACGAAAACCAACAGCAGTGACAAAAAACACCGTCGTGCATCAGAAAAAAAAAACAACCTACTTTTGGTCGTCTTTTCTCAACCTTCTAGGCTGGGGCCACACAGCATTGGACAAAAGACAGATGTCCATCCATCCAGTTCAGCCTATTGTGCTATAGTGTTGATCCAGAGGAAGCCAAAAACCCCAATTGGGTAGAAACCAATTGTCCTCGTTTTAGGGAGAAAATTTCTTCCCGACTCCAATCTGGCAATCAGAAAAAATTCATGGATCAATGTCCCTTCTCCAGAATCCTAGTCACTATAACTTGTTATATTTTTGCACTGTAATAGATCCAGATCCTTTTTGAATTTTGCTATTGAATTCACCATGACAAGTTGCTCTGGCAGAGAGTTCCATAGTCTCACTTCTCTTACAGTAAAGAATCCCTTTCTATCTTTATGTAGAAACTTTCTTTCCTCTTGGCATAGAGGATGCCCCCTTGTTCTAAATACAATCCTGGATATAAATAGATCTTGGGAGAGGTCTCTCTATTGACCTTTAATATATTTATATATATTTATTATGTCCCACTGAAGTCGTCTTTTCTCTAAACTAAATAACCCTAAGCTTACTAATCTTTCTGGGTATTGTATTGTATTGTATTGTAGTTCCTCCAGTCCTTTTATTATTTTTGTTGCCCGCCTTTGAACCTGTGCAAGCTCTACAAAGTCTTTCTTATTGCACTGGTGCCCGAAATTGTAGACAATATTCCATGGTCTGAGCAGTGACTTGTATAATGGGAGACTGATGTTCTCTTCATGTGTACAGTATCTATGCCCTTCTTAATACACCCCATGGTCCTATTTGCCTTGGTAGCTTAACCACTTTATTTTTGTTATTTATTGCCTCTTTTACATCTCTGTTGATCCACATTGTTTTTTTCCTCTAATCATTTTATTTCCATAAGGAATGTACCTCTCATAGTGGGCGTTTAAGATGTTTTTAAAGATTTCCCATTTATTATCTGTTCTGTTATTTTTGAAGACCCAGATTAATAGTCACCTTCCTGAAATTCAATGTTTTTGTGGCTCTTCAACAAAAAAACTCTATTGAAGGATAAATGGAAATTTATTATATTGGGGTTACTATTTCCTAGATGCCCCCAACCTGGACCTTTGTTACTTTGTCAGGTCTGTTAGTCACTAATACCGTATATACTCGAGTATAAGCCGAGTTTTTCAGCACAAAAAAATGTGCTGAAAAATGCGACCTCGGCTTATACTCGAGTCACTGTCTGCGCTCGGGCGCTGCGATGGCCCGTGCGCCGACAGGGACGCTTCAGCTATATGCGGCTCCTCAGGGAGCGCATATAACTGATTGCCGAGTGAGCCACAGTGTCCGGGCGCTGCGCTGGCCCGGGCACTGTCCGCGATCCCTTCACCTATATGCGACTCCTCCGGAGCGCATATAGGTGAAGGAATATCACTGCGGGCCACAGAGCGAGCGCTCCGTGCTCCGCAGTGGCCTCCGGGCGGCCGCAGACTGGCGGCTGTCCGGAGTTTCCGGCACAGGCAGCGTGTTTCATCACGCTGCGTGCGCGGCCTGATGACGTCACCCGCCTGTGCCGAGAAGACCCGAGGAGCGCGCCAGGGAGATGGAGCTGTGGGGATCCAGGTAAGTGATTGATTTTTTATTTTTTTAAACTGCCTACAGCTGCCTATACCTGCCTACAGCTGCCTATACCTGCCTACAGCTGCCTATACCTGCCTACAGCCGGCCCTATACCTGCCTACAGCTGCCTATACCTGCCTACAGCCGGCCCTATACCTGCCCTATACCTGCCTACAGCTGCCTATACCTGCCCTATACCTGCCTACAGCTGCCTATACCTGCCCTATACCTGCCTATACCTGCCTACAGCTGCCTATACCTGCCTACAGCCTGCCTATACCTGCCTACAGCTGCCTATACCTGCCCTATACCTGCCTACAGCTGCCTATACCTGCCCTATACCTGCCTACAGCTGCCTATACCTGCCTACAGCCGCCTATACCTGCCCTATACCTGCCTACAGCCGGCCCTATACCTGCCTACAGCTGCCTATACCTGCCCTATACCTGCCTATACCTGCCCTATACCTGCCTACAGCTGCCTATACCTGCCTACAGCCGGCCCTATACCTGCCTACAGCTGCCTATACCTGCCTACAGCCTGCCCTATACCTGCCTATGGGGCCATATACCTGCCTATTACCTGTGTATGGGGCCATATACCTGCCTATAATCTGCTTATGGGGGACATAGAACTGCCTATTACATGCCTATGGGGCCATATACGTGCCTTTTGGGATATATACCTGCCTATACCTGCATATAGGGCCATATATCTGCCTATAATTGCCTATGGGGGACATTAAACTGCCTATGTAATTTTATTGGTATCCATTTTTATTTTTAAAATTTACCAGTAGCCGCTGCATTTTCTACCCTAGGCTTATACTCGAGTCAATACGTTTTCCCGTTTTTTTGGGGCAAAAGTAGGTGCCTCGGCTTATACTCGGGTCGGCTTCTGCGCCAGTTGGGAAAGATAATTATCTTTAATTATTGACAAAAACCCATTTCCTTTATTTCCCTAAAAAGAATAAGACACAAATGTGTAACCAAAAATATTTACGAACATTTTTAAAAGTTTAATTTCGTCATTAACCCCTTAAGGACCTCACATTTTTTTGTTGTTGACATCTTCGTTTTTTCCTCCTCGCCTTCCCAGAGCCATAACTTTTTTATTTTTCCTCCTCCCTGGGCATATGGGGGTTTTTTTATTTTTGGGGGAACAAAGATGAAATTTCAAAAGGTTTCTTAAAAAACTATACTATAGAAAACGGGGGAAACCCGAAAAAAAATTCCCAAAAGTGGGAAAAAAATTTGGAAAAAAAAACGTACTTGACCCCATTTTTGGGGGGGTTTTTTTGCTTTTACGGCGTTAAATCTTCGGTTAAATATAATTTTGTTATCTTGTTCTCGGGAGGGGATCCCGCAACGGGCCAAAAAACCAAACATGCCCCCAAAAATCCGTTATTTTTTTGGTTTTTTTTCCCCGAAAAAAAAATTCCCAAAAACATTTTCTATTTTAAAAATTTTGCACCGCAGAGCCTTTTTTTATGAAAGGGCAAAAAAATTTTTGCATGTGCTTTTTTTTGGAGAGCTGAAGTTTTATTTTTTATTGGTACCATTTGCAGTATATAAACCCCTTTTTATAAATTTTTTATTCCAATTTTTTATGGGGATTTTAAAAAACAAAATTTTTTGGCTTTTGGGAATTTTTTTTTTTTACTACGGTTTTTTCAGTGAAACGGGGATAAAATGATGTTATATTTTAACAGATGGATTTTTTTCTGACACGGCAATACCAAGAATGTGTACATTTTTTTCATTTTTTTTATTTGTAAAATGGCGAAAGGGGGTTGATTTGAACTTTTAATTTTTTTTAATTATTAAAACATTTTTTTTTTTTATTTTTAATTTTGGGAGCCCCCCAAAGGGAACGCTTCACCACTAGGGGGGCTTTTCTTTTAAAAAAAGGCCCTAATGTTGCATAGACAATGCATTAGGGTGTCCCAAAGGGAAGGGGGTTTCCCCCCCACTTCCTGCCTAGGGCCGGAAGTGGGGAAATTCAAAACAGGGCAGGATGGAAGCGCGGCACCTTTTTTTAAACCCCAATTAGGACCGGGGGCCTTCTTTAAACAGAAAACGGGCGGGTTTGGCACTTAGCCGTAACCCCGCAAAAGGCGTTTCCCGCTACAAACCCCCTTAGGGCCCCCCTGGGACTTTAACTCATATGTCCAGAGTCTTTAAAGGGGGTTTAAAAAGAAAATTTTGGTTTAAAACAAAAAATAAAAAAAAAGGGACTCAAACAAAGAAAGGGAAAAGGGTGAAAATAATGTAAAATTTATTTTATTTTATTGGGGTTTTTAAAAACAATATGTCCCCATCACTAAAATAGTAAGGGGTGTACCAAAACTCAGGGTAGGAAAAAACCCCCGTGGAGGAAACCTGCAGGGAAAAACCCTGGCCCCCGGGATTGCCTTTCCCCCGGGGATGTAAGGGAGGTAACACTATTAAAAATGGGAAAGGGGGTGTGACCCACCCTTTAATGACTGCAAGTGACTACCTACAGTGGAAAAAAGGGTGTGTGAGTATGGGACCCGTGACCCGTGGTGACTACATGTCTGGGAAAATTTTGGGGGGCTGGGAAAAAAGTGTGTTTAGTGCAAAATGTGTGAAAATTCCCTACAAAAAAAATTCTTCATTTTGGTCCATAAGGCCTCTTTCTTCTTGACTTCTGGGTCTTTTTCTTCTTTTCAGGCTCTACAGCTGTAGTCCCCCATCCTGGCAGCATTATGTCCTAATTATAAGAAAATTGAATTTTATATATTCATTGTTAAAAAAAAGTGGTCTAGCTTAGGGGGGTGCAGGGTTTTTCATCCTACTGGATCCTGCAGCCTGAGGGAGCCCAAAAAGCCCCCCCTGCCCCCAAAGGAGACACCAGCATTTTAAGTGGGACATGGTTGCTTGGGGGGCCCATTTCACTTTTTGCAAATAGGGCCCCCGAGCTTCAAAATTATGCCCCCTGATAAAAACCCCAAAAAAATTTAAAGGGGAGGGAAAAGGGAAAAAGTATACTTTAAACCCCAAAAAATTAATAATTAATTAAAATAAAACTAAATGGGTATTTTCCCCATTGCAGGGGGCAAAATTTTGATGATGAACCACCAGTTTGAAGATTTTATTTGGGGCCAAAATAAAAATAGATCAATTTTAAAACTTAAAAATAATTTTTTTAAAAAGGGATAAAATTTGGGATTGAGGACTACGTTTTTTCATTTTCTAATTATAAAAAATGTTTTTTGTTTACATGCCCTTTGTAAATTTAAAAAATTTTGTTTGTCCCATTTTTTTGTTTTTTTTTTTTTCAAAATGGGAATTTATTAATTTAAAGGGGTTTCATTTACACAGTGATTTCCTGTTTTTTTTTGTTGGGTTAAAAAAATTTTTGAAAAAAAAAAAAAATGAAAATTTGATAAGGGCCCAAATGGAAACCCGAGAAAATTAAGAAAATGTTTGGGACCATGGTTTTTAAAGTGATTATGCGGTAGTTTAATCATTTCATAGAGCACTATAAACAGCATTTATATTGAAAAGAAAAGATATTCCACTACCTTCATGTGTTTCTTCTCTATCATCTATCATAAGATCAGTGCAACTTCCTGTTTTTGAGAGGGTCAGTAGTTCTCCATCAGCTATTTCCTACAAGTCCCAGAATCCACTGCAGTTATAATCAAAGGCATTCCTGCACTCACCCCCTAAGGGTGCGTTTACACGGCACAGATCAAATATCGGTCGGGAAATTTTGACCAGTGGTTTGTCTTTTTTTTGTCATGCAGGGGGACGACTTATGTCTTCAGTTTTTGGATTCAAACCATCCCCTTCACATTCACATGGTCATGTTCCACCGAAAACCGGACGGAAGAATGAACATGTTCTAAGTTTTTTGTTACGCTGGCGGTGTCAAAAACCATCTGACGGAAAATCCGTGCAGTGGGGACTGCTGCACCGATTTTCAATTGAAGTCTATGGGGGATCGTTGCTTGTTGGTTTTCAGACGGTTTGTAAAACCGCAAACCGTCTGAAAACCAACAAATTACCTGTGCTGTGGGGACAAACCTGCACTGTCCAGCCCTGCCTGTACACCGTTACCTCAATCACCCTTCTCAGACATGTGCACCTCATTCCCCTGCATCTCTACTCTACTTCACTTGCTGGTTGCATGCAGCAGGGTGTGCAGGGGCGTTGCTAGGGTCCTAAAACATCCGGGGCCCAGGGCTGGAAAACACCTGGGTATGGCGGATCCTCTGGGCCCACCGCGGGCGCAGATGGCAAACGCAGGTGGTGAGTAGCTGAAGTGCAGGTCTGGATAGCTGGTGCTGGAACGGAGACAGGGCACCGCAGGTGTAGCCGTTAAACGTAAGCTCAGTCCAGGTGTAGCTGGAGCAAGTATGGCACTGTCCAGGTTGGTAGCAGACTAGGTAAGGCAACATATAAGTAAGCTGGTGCAGTGGCAGGTGTTCAGCAGGTAGCGGATAAACATACAGGTGAACGTACGAATAAGTCAGCAGCAAACAGCAGCCAATGGGTCAAGCTCTATGTAAGGCAAAGCACAACAACAAACTGACCCAGGGCAGAGGTAGGAAGTTCCTTAAGTAACCAAGGGTCAGAGGTCACTGGGCAGGAACAGGAACACTGTCTCTATAAATGGAGTGCAGTGCCGCGCCCCTAGAGGGAGCACGTGTGCACAAAGGACGCCAGGGAGCTGGAGGAAGTGATGGTGACTCAAACCTGCCAGCAGGAATGGCTACAGGGCTGGCAGGAGCAAAGACGGGGCGGCAAAGACGGGGGACCAGAGGTCGGGCCGGGCCCGGGGCATGTTGACGGTCCATAGCAGGGCCCGGGGGGTGTGAACCGTGAACTAGTATGATAACATAATCCCTTTTAATCCACTCATCAGTTACAAACAAAAAAACCTATACATTAAAAATTACTATACAATGATTGGTACTAAAAAAAACTCTAAAATACCGGGCCCCCCAAAAAATATTTATATTTGGGGATAAAATAATACTCCCAGCCATGACCAAACAGCCCCCCAATGTGACTACCAGGTGTAGCAATCGGCCCACCGCCAATGACTTCTTCCAGCACTGTAATTACCTATCTACTGGGGTTGGGTGGGTCTTGTAGTACCTTCCCTCCCTATGGGGCTTATAAAAAGCATGGTGATACCCCATCCCACGAAACCTGTTTTCCCTTGAGGGAAAGCCGGTCCCTGCTGGGGAGATGTTCCTTATAGGCTGCCATTAGATATGAGGTGTATAGATCCCCAGTAGGTGGTATGTGTCCATTTAGGTGGGTTTTTAAAGAGCCTTTAGTCAGTAGCTATGTATATGGTACCCTTGGTAGGAAAGGTATATAAACCACCTCGTGGGTAGACAGATATATTCCCCCCTGATGTGTTTATATGGGCCCCAATAACGGGAATATTTAAAAGGGGAAAGTATATAAAACTACCCACCAAAAGTAGGTAGGTAAAAACCAGCCCCGTAAGTAGGTAGATATATAGGTCCCCCCTAGGATTAGGAAAAAGGCCCCCCTGAAAGTAAGTATTTAAAAGGTCCCCTCGTTGGTTTTAGGTTTTGTACATTGGTCTTGTTAGGTGAGGGTCTATGGTCCCCCTGTATTTTTTAGTCTATAGGGCCACTCAGTAGATAGGTAGGTTTTTGGTCCCGCCAGAAAAACCAAATTTTGTTACTTACCACAAAATTTAAAAACAAACTCATTTTGATTAATTGGGGGGTTTCTACGCTAAAGCCGGGGGCAGAATACTCCCAATTTACCCATTTAAGGGGCTAAGCGGGGCATGATGAAAACGGTAGCTCTAAGCTTTCTTTGACCATGCAACCAATCAGAGTCAAATTTTTTTTTTTTTTTTTTTTTTTGAGCACAAAAGAAAAGAAAGAGGAGTCTGTTTGTTTTTTAGGGGGTTGATTGGTTCCCAGGGCTCTGTGGTTTCTGTGAGTTCTCCTTAGTTGCTAGGGGTTTGATTGTTGGCTATGAGCTTGTTGATGGCTATAGCTTGATTGGTCGCTTGAGCTTGATTGGTCCATGAGCTCGACTTGTTGCTGGTTTTCTTAGTCGCTAGGGCTTTGGTTGCTATGGGCTCTGGTTGGTCGCAGGGTTCTGGTTGGTTGCTATGAGGCCAATCTTATGCAGTTTTCATAAAAGGCCCAAAATCGCCAAAACCACATAATTCTGGAGTTTGGATTTTTTTTTTCCCCCTAAGGTGTTTACCATTGGGGGATAAGTGATATTAATTTTTTTTAAATGGTTTTTAAAAAATGCAGCGATACCAATTGTGTAACTTTTTTTTTTATTTGTAAAACAACAAGGAGGTGATTTAAACTTTTAATCTTTATCTTTTATAGTTTTAAAACATTTTCTTATAACTTACATATTTAGTCGCCCTAAAGTTCTGGAGCACAAGGGGGGAATGATTGGCAGTACACTGTTTGAATTACACACAGAGCTGACAGTCTGCAGTATTGATCAGCTCTGTGGGTCAGCAGTACATCTGTATATTATCTTTGTACACCCTTATTACACCATATATATTACATATATTATGTAGAAGGGTGTACAAAGATAATATACTTATGTACTGCTGACTCACAGAGCTGATCAATACTTCAGACTGCCAGCTCTGTGGATCACACTGACCCACACTGCTGACAGTCTACAGTTATATTGATCAGCCCTGTGGATCAGATATATCATGCTGACCCTCAGATCTGATCAATATAACTGCATACTGAATGTTAGCTCTGTGGGTCAGCACAGAGCTGACAATCAGTCTGCAGTTATTATATTGGCCCCCAGACATGCACATAACAGTCAGGATGAAATATGCCCCACAGTCTCCCTGTAAGTACCTAACATGTCCGCCGTTAGTTCTGCACAATGAGGAGGTGGAGAATGAGGAGGAAGAGGGAGGAGAAGTTCAGGGGCCGGCACCCAAGGCTTACTGCAGCCTTTCCCCTCCTCCTACAGCACTACAGGCAGACGCAGCAGCCGGCAGCCAACAGTGGGTTATACGGACTTCTCTCATCTGCACCTCCCAATGCCTGCGCAGAGCGCAGCATCACAGTAAGCCGCAGAGCCTCTGAGAATAGTAGTCGCCGCATTGTTGAGAAATAAAACCAAGTGAGTGAGGGGTGAAAGATTCGGGACAGCAGGCATTTTATTCGGGGCACGAGCCCCGAATAAACCTGCATAGCGAAGCCCCTGAGGGTGTGTTAAAATACAGTGCACCAATCAGTTTGTAACATGGTAAAAAACATTCATTCCTAATCCCATAATATATATAAGATGTGTACAAATATATAGAATTTTGTTTATATATTTCTATGTATGTGCTGTCATCACCACGGCAGGTAAACAGCTATTCCATCATTGTAACTCTGATTGCTGTGAGGAAATCACCCATGTACATTGGATAGGCTGTCTAACATTACCCACAGCATTAGGTTTTTGATCATGGGAAAGCTGTGTGCCTGGTGTAGGGGATGTGGCATTCTCCCTGCACCCAATGATGTCAGGGCAGCATGTCATGACACTTTACGCTGGCACCACTAGTATACAAAGAGTAACAGGTAGACATTTTTCTGACTGCTGCTGGATAATCTCAAAGGTACTAATGCACATTAAGCCAATCAAACAACGCAAGTCTTCTGACCAAGTGAAAAGGTCTATTTAGCAAATGTATCAAAAAGACATCTCCTCCTATCAGAAGAGGTAAAACAGTATAAAATAATGAAGGCACCTAAAATCTAGCAGGTCATGTGATCAATGGACATCACATATTATGCAGGAAGCAGGAAGGAGAGGAGTAAAGGGCTCTCTGCCTGGTTTTACAAAGCAGAACAGGTAAATCATTGTTAATCAGTATCAATTACAAAGTTCAATATAATTAAGTTGCGAGCTATATAACAAATAAAAAGATGGAGAACCCCTTTAATCTCCTGCAATAAACATTGGATGGCGTTTTTTTTTACAATACAATGGATCTTTTTTGTTTATTTTTCTGCTTACTGGAGCATGGTTCATGCTGGATCTGTGTGAGTGTAGATGGGTGAGCTGGGATCTTTGCTTTTTTGTATGTTTTAGTTTATACCATACCATTCTTCCACATATCTACTCACCAGAGTTTTTAGTGACTGATGCGGTGCCGGTTTCCTCCTTTTTGTCTGTCTGGCAGTCTGTTCCTTTGCATGGATGGAGAAGGATGGTCTCACAAAGGGACCAGGATATAGGGATGTTCCATGGGCCATGGATGAGGAAGTCATGAACATCTCTCTTGATGTCAGGGACAGCCCAGCTATCATGGATCTGCCTCTCTCTAGTCCATGCCCAATGTAAAAGGTCCTGTGCCATGATCTAGAAATAAACATTAGACAATTTATAATATTACCACATATGGTTCATCACAGACAAGAGCGATTCATGTTATATTTACTTACCAGATCACAGGTGGCCTTTTCTACCCAAGCTCTGCATCCAATTCGGAGGAACAACAGGTTGCATGTATGGTGAAGTGGTTCCTTGTTGAAAAACCAGATACACCCTAAGGCCCATGGGGTAAATCTCACGTTGGAAATCATCCTCTTCTTCCTCGAACTGGTTGGCTAAGAAACTGTAAAAACATTAAACCAAATAAATGATGGAACATGTAAGAAGACTACAGAGATAATAAGTTGTATAAAATGAGAGAACTGGAGAAAAGGGGAGAGCTAATAATCACTCATATAAGTAGATGTTATGGGGCCTGGCTTGTGCCCTTCATTTCACCTGCCATTCTGTTGGGTCCTCCTAAAATGTTATATTTATGTCTTTTCCTCATGTTAAGTGATGAGTTCTCTTTTTCTTTTTCGGTCGGGTCTTCATTTCTTTTTGGATATCTTAAAGGGAATGTGTCATCAAAAAATGACTTATTGTTTAACTCACATTTTTATGTTAAACACATTTTGTAGGAATTTTTGGTTATTTTTTTTTAATTTTCCATATCACTTTCAATATTTTTTTAATAATTGCTAAGTCCTGCAGTTCTCACTTTGGCCACTAAGCCTAATAATCGTCTGACACTTCCTGTTCTGTTTAGAGAGCTTTTCAGCAGTGTGTTCATTATCAATTTTGCAGGGTCAAACTGAAAGGAGACACCAGTGTGTACAGATAACACAGAATCCACCAGTCACAAGAGGAAATAGTCACAGCTCCTACTCTCACCTCCCTGCACAGTGAAAACTCTCCTATACAAGTTTATGGGACAGAATCTGTCTTAAGAATCCTATGTGCATGAAGCTGCTGTAAAGTATCTCTCTGTCTGCTGTTAAAGCAGTGCAAGCAAGAATGTCTTCCCCACAATCATATATATACGGGCGAATGGAGAAATCTACAATCAGGAAATAAAAACGGCTGAGAGGAAAAGAATATGGATCAGGGGCTTGATTTAATAAGTAAAAAAAAAAAAAAATTGGCGACAAATTCCCTTTAAAGGGGGACTTCCGGAGGTGGAGCTACGGAGAGTAGCCGCATTTTACAAGAGCTCCTCAGCCCAAGCCTGGAAAAAGACCTAAATTGACTTTATTGCCCTTCAACACCCTTCCGGTGGTTGGCTAGTGTGGCGGAGCGAAGCATGGAATCTCATCTAACTTTCCCAGAGGTCAAATAGCACTTATCGGCTCTGATTGTCCTGGCTGCGTGACGCAGCGGATACTACGAGTACAGCGGAAGCCTTCCTACACAGTGCTGTGGCAGAGCTAGCTGAGGGGACCTGCGCGGCACACCGGCTCACTGCACCTACCCTGGGGACGCTCTGTAGATGGGGGAACAGGACCTGCAACCTTCCGGAGAAGATCGTCCTGAGACACTGAATGTGGCACGCGGCGCTAACGGCAGCAATCTCCAGTAAGACACAGGAGACACGAGGCGCCATCAAAAGGGGACGGCAAGGAGCAAGACCTGTAACGTACCCGAGAGTGGCTAGGTCCAGGAGGATAGCGGGGATCGCAGAAGCTGGCGCGAGGCCGCATCACAAACTAGCCACCCCACCCTCCTCATCTCAATGTAGGATAGTGGACCAACCGCATTATGTTCACTAAGTAAAGTCCTATGTATGACACTTGTGAAGTATTTAATTGTATTCTGCTGTTTGGCCACAAGATGCCGCTATTTCTGGTTTCTGAGATATGCAAATGAGGCACATGTTATAACACTCACATGGCGTCGGCCATTTTGGAAAAAGGACAAAAAGACCGAGAGAGCAAGCTGCAAGCAGCAGGACACAGGAGCAGAGCCAGAAAACGATCCAGCTTCCCAGAACCTGCCAGGCTTGGAACTGAGTGTGTCCAGTAACTTAGGAGAGCCTGACTGCCTACACAGACGTCATTCCCCGAATGAGAGCCCGGACAAACAGGACAAGCTGCCAAGACAGAGAGGACCATCTGCAGCCAGACCATCCACCCCATCCACAAGGATCTGCACCAGAGGACAGGAATTGCCGGCCATCTGTTAGGTACCTCAGCGGATGCGTGCACGCCAATGAGCTCAGAACTGTGGGAATGCCTGCTACTAGTTTAGTTAGGTTAGGTTCAGCTACAGGCCAAAGGAGGGTTACCCAACTACACCTTCCTGTTCAGGACTTGGAAAAGAGCTTGCTAACACAGTGTTATCCATGTGAACCGGTTCACCTGTGAGAGAAAGTTTAGTGTCACATGTGCCTTTGTGAGGGAAATGGGTAGAATCATCTAAGTTGTAAGCCACTGTGCTGTACCACGGGCCCCTGCAACCGCCACCACACACAATTATTCCCGTTGGTGCTTACGGTATTAAAAGGTAAGGGGTTATCGGCCTTTCCGAACCCTACGGTTAGGTAAAGTTACCAGGCATCCAGAGGATACACTCCTGGCGGCGCGTTGTGCAGCACAGGGGCCCAAGATATGTATTTGTATATCTTTGTGTGGAGGATCTGTTCACTATCTTGTTCCAGAAAGTTCAGTAAAACAACCTGTTGTTGAGCCGGTGTTGGAGTCGTGTTCTTTGTCCGTGACTTCGCTGTATTCTGGTAAACCTGCCCTCGGTACTCGGCTTACAACTTGGCGTAGTCGCGGCAGGATACAGCGATCGTTATGGACAGAGCTGCGGCGGGAGATCTTCCCCCGGCGTCAATGGCGCCGGCCCAGAGCCAAGCTCAAGGTGCCCCCACAATACCCCCCCAAGTGTGTTATGTCCCTTTAGGGCCACTATTGCAATCCCTCTCCAAATTTGACGGGAAAAACATGACATTGCAGGACTGGGCAGAAAGGGTCTGTAGCGCTGCTAAAATATGTAACTTAGCTACGGAACTGGGGGCAGAGATAGCCCTGGGGGCCTTGGAGGGGGACGTTAGGCGGACAGTAATGGTGCGGCCCGAGTCCGAGAGGGACACGCTGGAGAAAATATTCTCGCTGTTGGAAGGGGCCCAAGGGGGGTGTACCAAAGTGGTGCAACTGCGAAGTTACTTCTTCAACCGGCCACAAAGAGAGGATGAGACCCTCATGCAGTACTCTAATGCCTTACAGGAAACATTGAATGAGATAAGGCGGCGAGACCCAGCGGCTATGGGGGTTTTTCCAGAAGTGGATAAGCTGCTAAGAGACCAGTTCATGGTTGGATTGCATAATAAATCCTTACGGGACAAACTGCAAGAGATAACCAGAATGTCGGCCGACCTGACATTCTATAGTGTTTACTTAGCCGTCGTAGAAAGGGAAGAGGAACCCATGCCCATAGTGGAAAAGGCTGTGAGTAGTGCCCAAGCAAGCAGAGGATCAAAGGACACAGAGTCTTTGACGGATGTGGTCCAGGCATTGCGGACAGAGTTGAGAGAACTTCGGCTGGAAGTGTCCCAGATGAAGGCAAAACGGCTACAAGCTCCGGAAACGACGTTGGCTTCCTGCAGTACCCCTTTAAGAACAGCTCCACAGCGGGGTCCTTCCACAAGAGGTCCATCATTTGTGCAGAGGTCTAGGGGACCCCTCTGTTGGGCTTGCCAACAGTATGGCCACATCGCCAGAGAGTGTCATGGACGTGTAAGGGCGGAGCCGGGGTTAAACTACCGACCGCTGCAGTAGCTGGGCATCCTGCGGCGGTGCAACCGAAACCAAGGCCCATGCGTGAGGAGTACGATCTTTACGCCAGTAGTCCCGTTATGGAAGCAGAGCTAGAAGGCAGAAAGGTGCACTGCCTAGTTGATACTGGGTCAGAGTGTACCTTGATGCCCTTGGAGTTCTTTGAGAGACACTTCGGGCACATGATGGAGCCAGAAGATGGCAGCGTCATTAGGCTGACGGCAGCCAACAATGGTGATCTGGACGTACAAGGGATAGTTTGGATGCAGGTCCGACTGTTTGGACAAGACATTGGCAAGAAGGGAGTCGTGCTGGTAGATCACCCATCCAAGAGGGGAGTGGATGTGATCCTGGGCATGAACGTCCTCCGAGACCTGGATCACCACCTCTATGCCAAAGAGGGGCCAAGATATTGGCAGCGGGCCACCACGCACCGGCCCACTCAGAAGGCCCTACGACAGATGGTGAGGAGCTGCAGTCTGCGGAAGAGCCCCACATCCGGTCGACCCATTGGGCACGTGAAGGTGTCAGCAAAAGCCCCGATCAAGATCCCGCCACGACACGAAAAAATATTGATGTTGCCGGTGGGAACCAGACGGAAGTTGAATGGGCTGGAAGTCTTGGTTGAACCAGTCTCACAAGAAGAGTCACAGAACCGACCACTGGTAGCTCGGGCCCTTGCCACTGTGGAAAGGGGGTGTGTACCCGTGAGATGCCTCAATGTCATGGACAGCGAGTTGACCATTCCTGTTAATACCCTACTAGCCGAAGTCCATGTTCCTGGAGAAGATATCTCCCGGCGAGAGGACATCACGCTATGGCCCAACAAGAGGTCAGCCTGGACCTATGCAGTGGGGGTCCAGAAGGGTGAGCCTCCGACGGCGGAATGGAATGGCCGAGTGATTATGGCTCAGATGGGAATTGACCACAGGACCCTGACTCCAGGACAACAACAGCTGCTGGAAGATACACTCTGGGAATTCCAGGAGGCGTTCTCGAGACACAATCCCCACGGGCGATGCCCTGCCCATCAGAGAACGGTACCGACAAATCCCGCCTAAAATGTACCAGGAAGTTTAGCCAGTTCCCTGCGTTCCAGCACGTGGCACACTCGTGGGGTGGCGTCTGGGATGCCGATGGTGTTGGGAAAGACAATGGCTGATTGGCAGAGGGTCCAGGATGGTTGCCCAGATTTACAGAAAGTGAAGGGGTGGGTCCGGTTTCGGGTCTGGCCCCGACCAGAGGAGCAGGCCCAGCTGACACAGGTGGGGCAAAAGCTGTTGAGGCAGTGGGATAAGCTGAGTGTTTCCCAGGGTCTCCTGTTGCGGACCATCTACTTACAATCAGAGTTGCAGCACCGACAACAGATTGTTATCCCCATGTCATTGGGACCAGAGGCTGCTCGGGAAGCTCATGAGAGAGGCGCCCATTTTGGGAGTGACAAAACCTACAAGTGGCTTCAACGACTGGTGTACTGCCCTGACTTGTTAAGCATGGTGTCTGAAGCTTGCCTCAAGTGTCGTACCTGTGGGTTAAGTAAGAGCACTGAACAGAGGGCTCCCGTTCAGACCATCAGCACCTCTGCGCCCCTAGAGCTCCTGATGATTGACTATGTACAGATTGGGTACTCTACCTCTGGGCAGTCGTACTGTTTGGTCATGACAGACCATTTCACTAAATATGCCGTGGCTGTACCCACTAGGGATCAGACTGCAGAGTCTGCTGCTGAAGCGGTCTGCAAGCACTTTAAAAATTTTTTGGTGCCCCAGGGGAACACCCGACCAGGGGGCATGTTTCCAAGGCTAAATGAGCGAACTTACCATTGTAGGGGTTAAGCGTTCCCGTATACTCCTATCACCCCGGGGGGAAGGAGCTTGTGGCCCTTTTAAAAACCCCCCCTTTATCCAGTGCGGGGGACTTTTGGGGAAAAAAGAAAGAAGCGGTGGCCTGATACCTGCCTGAGCTGATGGGGGGCCTACAACAATAGGGTCCCGTACCAGGGGTTACTCCCCCCACATGGATGTTGGAACCGGGTCAAAGGTTTTTTGGGGATCTCCACATGCCCCACCCCCCGACAGAACCACCCCCAAACCAGTCCCCCACGGCCTCCCCCAGGAACACCGCCGCCACGCGGATGGTGCACAAGGTTGTAGGAAAAACTTCAAAAAAATGGTGCATTCTAACCCGCCCCGTCAAAGACAGTTTTCCCCCGGGGTGATGGGGTCTGGTCAGGCTAAGGCCCCGTCGGGAACGGGATGGGAGGTGGAGGGGGGCCCAAATGTGGAAAAAAAGGGGGTGACCCTCCCATCCCCGTCTACGGTAAGCCGAAAGGAGGGGGGGCCGTCACGAAATCGCACAGAAATAGCTGAGGCGCTGTATTTTAAAGGGCCCCAAAAACCACCCCGAAGAACCTACCCCGCCAGCACCCCCCCTTAGTTGGGGGAATGGGGGGCTTCCCACTGCCGGTAAACCCGGGGGTTCCAACTGTGAAAATTTTTGCACCCAGGGGCAGGAGCAGCCAGAACTTCTTCCCCCAAGGTGTCCTGAAACCCCTCCTATACCCCACGTGGGACACCCAATCCAACCTGGCATATCCCCCCAGCGCTATGCGCAAGATGAGTTGTGGGGGGGGGTTTTGGGGACGCCAACTTTGGGGGGTGTTGTTTAGGATAGTGGACCAACCGCTTATTTTCATAAGTAAAGTCTTAGTATGCACTGGAATATTTAAATTTGTATTCGGGTTTTTGGCCAAAATCCTCTATTTCTGGTTTCTGAAAAACAAATAGGCACATGTTACACTCACATCCCCCTTTTGGAAAAAGGACAAAAAAACCGAAGAGCAAGCTGCAAGCAGCAGGAACAGAGCAGAGCCAAAAAAAACGATCCCTTCCCAAACCGCCGGGGCTTGGAACTGGTGTTCCAAACTTGGGAAGCCTCTCCTAACAGACGGTTTTTTCCCCCGAATGAACCCCGGGGACAAAAGGACAAGGCGAGACGAGAGGGAACCATCGCACCAAAACCACCCCACCAAAAGGGATCGCCCCCAAGGGAAAAGGAATTTTGCCGGCCCTCTTAAGTACCCCAGCGGATGCGGGCACGCCAACGGTCAGAACGTGGGAAGCCCTACAATTTAGTTGGGGTTAGGTTCAGCTACGGCCCAAAGGAGGGTTCCCCAACTACACTTCCTTTTCAGGCTTAAAAACTTGAAACATGTTTATCATTGAAGGGGTTCCCTGTGGGGTTTGTGTACTTGTGCCTTTGGGGGGGAAAAAATGGGTTTAAAATTTTAAATTTGTAAGCCACTCTGAAGGCCCCCTAAAAAAACACACAATTATTCCCTTGGGTGCTTGGTTTTAAAAAGGGAAAGGGGGTTTGGGCCCTTTCCGAACTCTACTTTTTAAAGTTACCACATCCAAGGATACCCCCTGGGGGGCGCTTTTGCAGCACGGGGGCCCAAGATTTTTTGTATATCTTTGGGGGGATCGTTCATTTCTTTTCAAAAAGTTCATAAAAAAAACCTGTTTTGAGCCGGTGTTGGAGTGTGTTCTTTGGGGACTTCGCTGATTCCGGTAAACCTGCCCCGGTACTCGGTTACATCAACGAGCGGAACGCGCCATCTTTTTTTTCCCTAAGCCCTACGGGGGACTTTTTTTCCCACCATATGAACGGTGAATTGCCCTGGGACCTTGGAAGGGAAAAAGGGGGGAACATTATACACGGGGGCCCGATGGGTAAATAAAGGGGAACCGGAACCTGGGAACTCGAGTTTAGCATACTACCGGGCGCCTGCCCCCCCTGTCACCTCTTCCCTCTCCTACTTGTTTTTTTATGCCCATAAAAAGGCGGAAAGCAAAATATTCTGAGCCTCATTTTATCCCAAATGCACAAACCCTTTGGCTTAGTATTCTGGCCCCAAAACATCTGGGGGGCTGTGTGAAACAAGGTTAAGTAAAAAACCAGATTTTCCCAGGACATACACACTAAATTTATACCTTAATAGGACATATTTCCCCACAGGCGCGCTCCAACCCCGCGCTTCCCATGAATCAAAAGAAGCCATTTTTTCTGAAATTTTCTGAAAGGGGGGGTTGCGGAGGGAAAATAGGGGTTCAGCTAGAGACACGGGCTTGTCATCCTAAAGTCTTTTTAGTGCTTGACCGCTTTTCCCTATACTATCTGCTAACAGGGGGATTTACATCAAAAATAAAAAGCCAGGCCCCAAAAAAGCACTGTAGAGGCGACGCGTGAAATCACGGGGGCATAGCGCTGCTTTAGTTCTGAAAAGACACTCGCAAAAGATTTTGGGGAACCTCCAACAACGATACCTGACCTCACGGATCACTAAATGTTAAAAATAATCTCCTTTTTATCCTATAGCTAGGGGTTGGCATTGGAAAACCACGTACACGTGATTTTGTTTTTTCCTATTAACATCTTGGGGGGGCAACCCTCAAAAGTCTGAACCGTTGAGCAAAACTGAATTAAATCCATGTAACTCGATGGTTCCTTTTTATTTTACTAAAAACAAAAGGTTTTACAAAATTGAATTTCTGTGGGGGTTGACTCTTAAGATTACGACACCCTTTTTCCAACCAATCAATTTATGGGAAATTATGCAACAGGTACCATTTCCCCTAAGGCTTTTCCACAGAGGGGGCGGGGATGCACTTATTACCGATATTTA
The DNA here is from genome assembly GCA_025379985.1 of Phyllomedusa bahiana. Taxonomy (NCBI): domain Eukaryota; kingdom Metazoa; phylum Chordata; class Amphibia; order Anura; family Hylidae; genus Phyllomedusa; species Phyllomedusa bahiana. The sequence continues at coordinate 106,207 of JAODAL010004229.1, read as the reverse complement.
TATCACACCATTCTGCATAAAAGGGACCCTAATTTAGATGGGTTTCCTAACTGCATATTCAAGACCTCCCTGAGAACTTGCTGCAATTACTCCCTTACTACCCACCCTCTCTTGAGGTATGGATAAAAATCTTTCAAAAAAACAAATCAAAAGATAGACACCTTAGGCCTGCTTTTCAAGTAAGGCCTCCAGAAAACCCAAAACATAATGCAAAAAAAAATGGAATAAAGCACCCAAGGGGGACAAGCTTCAAATCTTACGAAAAAACCCCGGGAAAGGATTTGGAGGTGCACCCCTGTCCCCCGAAATTTTTTTAGGGGTAGTCACCCTCCATGCCATCCCTACACTAAGAAGGGGAAAAATCCCCCCCAAAAGGCATATTAGATGACAATATTGGGGTTGACAATTTTTCCTTTTTGCTCTCAAAGATTTAGTAATCAAAGTAAATTGAGGTTTCTTATAACCCCTAAGGGCGCAGTGAAAATTCCCAGCTCCTTTCCCATAATCCTTTTTAGCAATGCTTAGTATGGGTAAAAGGGAATCAAAACACACACACCCTTTAAAAGGGCTCCCATAAGGGGAAAATTTCCCCTTCTCTCGCCCTCATTGCCTCCACCCCGTCAAGCCAAAATTGCTCGTTACAAAAGAGAGGACAAAACCCCCAAACGGCGGGGTGTAAGGCAATATTGGCTTGCAAAAATTTTTTTTTTTGCTTCTCAAAGATTCAGTGAACAAAGTAAATTGGGATTTTTTAACCTAAGAGGCGCGGTGAACTTTCCACTCCTTTCCCAAATGCCTTGTGAAATCACCATTAGTCAGTGAGCCCCAACCGGGGGGACTTTCTGCGTCCGGGCCCAGGAGGGGAAATCGGGATAATGCCCCTCTTTACAAAACTGGGGTTTTACATACATCATCAATTTTGCCCAGCTTGATCTTCAACACGCAAAAAATAGTAGACCGGGAAATCGGGTGCCCTGCAAATGTCTTTTCCCCAACTCTAAAACAATCCCTCAGGGAATCTAGGGAAAAAGAACCCTCCTGAAAGAAAAATAGAGGCTTTGAAAACCCTGGGCCCAGCAATAACTTCATTTTTTTGGAGTCCCAAAAATTGACCCGGGGGATTGCAACTTACTTTAACATGATTCCTAAAGCCTTGGGGTTTTAAAACAGATTTAGATCCAGCTATAGAAAAGGCACACAATTTGGGCAACAAGACAAGGGGGGATAGAAATGCCAGGGGCCCAGACCCCTCATACAAAGTACTTAAATTGGGTGTGAAACAAAATTCACGGGGGATAGAAAAAAAGATGGCCTACAAAAATGGGGCTAAAATTTTTATTTAAAGGGTTTCCCACCATAGGACTCAAAAAAAAAAAAACTATTCAACAATTTGCAACACCTAAACCAGGGCCCTCAGTTCCAGCTATTACCCACCAAAATTTAAAATACAGGTGGAGGGTCAGCCGGTGTTCGAAGATCCCCACTGGGAAGAGAATTTCAAAAATTTTTTTAAAGGATGTTAATGAATAAACATCACAGAGGGAGGTGCATGCAAGGGGTTTGTCAGCACAATTAAGCTTAAGTGTTCTAAACTGAGTTTTTGGGACTGCGGTTTTATGGTTTCCAATGTTTGATTAGTTCTTTGTTGTAAGACTCTGTTTCATAGGCAAGGGCGGGCGGTGGCGGTCCCCCGGGGGTCTGTGATTCCTGAAATTGATTTCCCCGCGCGGTGGGATGGCGGTGTCCCAAACTTTAAAAATGACCTGATGTGATGGGGTCAGCCACTAAACATACCACAACACCCATGTTCATTCTTATCAAAATCACCCTAATCACTTGGGAAAGTTTCAGGGGTAATACACCAAAAAAATGGGAAAAAAGGGTTTTTCCCCCCCACATAAAAAAAATTTAAACCTGATATTATATATCTCCAGGAAACACACTGGAAAATAGGCAAGGCCCTGGGGCCTAAAGCTCCTTGGCTAGACTTGTGTTATTCGGCAGATTTCTCTTTGAAGCCAGGGGGGTAGCAATTCTCTTCTGAAAAGACCTGGGTCACACGATGGAGGAGGAGATAAAAGATGACAGAGGGAGATATCTGATTCTGAGAGTATCCAATAGCAGGGAATCAAAAATACCCTTTTAAAAACATATATGCCCCCCAACCAACCCCAATGAGATTATTTTATCAAATTAAATGAACTCCTGGTGCAAAGAGGGGACACTACATAAAAATGGGGGAGATTTCAACACAATTCAATGCTGATACTTAGATAAAAACTACCCAATGCCAACCCTTTTACTCGAATCACTAGAAATGTTCTCCAGGGGTTGCACAGAGAATTGGTTTCCATTAGATGATCTAATGGAAACCAATTCTCTGTGCAACCCCTGGAGAACATTAAATGCTGACTCCAGGGAATTTACGTTTTACTCCCCGTTGCATGGAAGTTTTTCCAGAATGATATTTTTCTTATGTCCCCTGTCATTTGTGGGAGTCAGTATTGAGCTCTTCCTTGCATACTATAACTATTTCCGACCATTCACCGGTCATGCTTGTACTTCACAATGCACCCACTTTATTGCGTTTTAAGACTTGGATATTCCCGAGCTACTTGATTCAGTCGGAAGACTTTAAGGGCAACATGTATGAAGTTCGCCACGTCGGAGCGCAAGTTTTTGAGCACTCGAACGTGAAAGCTTCGCCTCATGTATGTCGGCGCCGAGGTGCGCTCATACATGCGGTGTAAAGTCCATCGGGCCACGCCAGTGTATAAGGCGCAGTGCGGAACTTAGGCGCAGTGCAGGACTGCGCCTAAGATTCACCGCCCAAGGTTTGTGCGACATAACATGCGGGGTGAAAAGTTCACCGACCTCACCAGTGTGTGAGGCGCAGTGCGGGGGGGCTTAGGGGGGCAGGGAAGGGACTGCGCCTAACATGTATTCCGAAACAAGACAGGCTGGAAATGAGCGAAAAATCATTAAACATGTCCTTGCGGCATGGAGTATGAATCAAAAAATCGCTTTTATTAGGTGTAAAACATTATCTGAAAACCTACTTAAAAAAACCATAAATAAAATCACTTTCCAAAAATCAAGAACGGCGTAACATCAGGAATTTGGCTATTGGAAATTGTCGGGAAATACAGTAATTCAAATTCTGTAAGCTATTCTCATTGGTCGGCAGATACCAGCCAATCAAATAGGAGCGACAGTGCCCCATTAAAACCTATGGGAAGTATTGACCAATAAAATTTCCCAAGGGGGGGGACAGTTAAAAATACATAAAAATGCAGAAAAGAGCTGTTTGGTTAAAGTGCGGGGGCTTGGCAATCCTGGCAATCAGAATAGGAGCAAAGGGACCCATTATAAACCTATAAAGAAGAAATTGGCAATAAAAATTCAAAGGCGGGACAGTTCAAAATCAGAAAAAAATGCGGGGAAAAGGCTGTTTGGGGTTAAAAATAGGGGGGGGCTTGGCCAATCCGGCCAATCAGAAAGGAGCACAGGGACCCATTATAACCTAAGAGAAGTATTGACCAATCAAATTCAAAGGGGGGGACAGTTCAAAATACAGTAAAAATGCAGAAAAGGGCTGATTGGTTGAAGTAGGCCCGGGGGGTTGGCAATCCTGGCCAATCAAAATGGGAGCGACAGGGCCCCATTATAACCTATGGGAAGTTTTGACCAATCAAATTCAAAGGCGGGACATTTCAAAATTACAGAAAAAAATTGAAGAAAAGAGCTTTTGGTTAACTTATCGGGGGCTTGGCAAATCACCCCAATCAAAGCCGATTTTTGCCCCATTGTAGTCTATGGCCAATCGGGGGGCAATTAAATTAGCTCTAGCCCGTGGGGCATGGAGAATGATTAAAAAAAAACGTTTTTATTAGGTGTAAATTTTTATCGAAAAGAGCTCAAACCTTCTATAAACAGACATCAATCAAAACCCGAACAAGCATTTGCGCCGAGGGCCCGGCGCTCATCAGGAATGCGATATAGAGAATTGCCCCGGGAAATCGAAATTTAAATTCTGTAAGCTCTTCTCATTGGGCGGCAAAAACCAAAATCAGAATAGGAGCGACGTGAAAACCCTTATAAGCTATGGAGAAGTAAATGGACCAATCAATGAAACGGCCCAACAGTTCAAAGCTGTAAAAAGACAGAAAAGGTGATGCTTGAGCCCAGGGGGGATATAATCCACCAATCATATGTAGTGGTCTATTTTAGTGGGGGAAGAAAAAGGGCGGGATAGAAAAGACCCCTAAAAGTTATTATGTTACGGGGGAAAATTCTGTACTGGATTGGTTGGGGGGAAAAGCCAACAGCTTAGCCCAATCCAAATGGTACCCTTTTTATAAGTTCTTTGGGGGAAAAAAAATGTAAGCGAGCCCTTTTTTTGGATTGGGTAAGTTTAAAAAAAAGGGGCGGGGATTTGGACAAATGGGGGGAGAGCGAGCGACGCTTTATGGGTTTTTAAAAACATATATAACCCAAAAGTACTTTGGGCCGAAAATCAAAAAGATAAACTCATGAAATTGTAAACCCCCTTCTATTAAAATGAAAAAAATAATATGGGGGGATCACATGGGGAGTTTTACAGATGGTGCAGGGGGGAAATTTTCCTCTCTATAACATATGAAAATAAACCGGGAGGGTTTTTCTATGGAGAAGTTAGGAATAAATTCCCCGAACGCGGAGTGTCCTTATTTTCCATCCTCTGTGCCATAGCCCATGCCTCTTGAATGATTTTAAAGTTGTATAGAGGAAGGTGTCCCCCAACCCGGGGGGAAAAAACTGAACCGGAAAACCTCCTTAAAGGTCTCACTTTATATTTTGTGCATACACCATTGTATTTTTTTTAAAAAAAACCACTATGGCAATAAAGGGAGGTGGGTGGGGTTTCCCCCAAGCCGGGGTTCTCCCAACGCAAAAAGTAGCATTTCAAAAACAGTGGGAAAATTTTTTAACCCCCCAAGCAGTTCCCGGGGAAATGCCCCTTAAACAACGTACCATAGAGCTATATTCCCCCAAAATCAGAGGTAAAAAAAGGGGAATATTTCCAGACGGGTTTTTTGTTTCTCCCGAAAACCCCCGGGAGGGGAAATCTTTTTTAAATCCCTTTTGGGGGTTGCCCCAATTCTACAAAAAATTAGGGATAGGAAAATCCATTCACAAATTTCCCAAACCCTTTAAACGAATTAGGGCCCCAGAAACCGGGTATGGGCCATTTCGTCATTAAAACAAGAGATCCATGAAAGGCCGGGTGTAAATTTGATACACAGGAAATTTTGGTGGGGGGTTTGAAAAAAACATTATTACATACTTGGATAAAACAGCTCCTCCACCTTTCAGATGTTAAAAAGAAGTTTTTCCCAAAAATGAAAATGGATTGGGGAAAAAACATACCAAAAAAAAAAGAGAAAACACACACATAACTTTTTTTTAAAATTGGGGAAAGCTATTTTTGTTTTTGCTCCCGGGGGGCGGATTCAAAGGCCATAAAGATTTTTTTTTAAACCTTTCCATTTTCCTGGTATAAATTTCCCCGGATTTTAGATGGAGATCCCCCCAATTCCGGATCCCCTAAAATTGGGGATCCTGGAAAGGGGATAGGGTAAAATTTGGCCTCCTCCCGGGCCTGCCCTCTTTTGGTAACTTGGGTTTCATGGGGGACTACACTACTGTTTATGGGCTAAGGGAATGCGGGAAGGGGAAAACTCAGGGGGGTTAAAACGTTTTAGTTCCGTTTCCCAAAAAAAGGGGTAATTTCAATCAAAAGGAGTGCCTTGCTCCCTTTTTGGGGAAATTTGCATTTACCCCCAACAATGGCGGAAAAACCCCAAAAAAAGGGGGACAGTAATAAAAGCAAAGAATGTCCCAAATAAACCAATGAAAACTGAAACACGTAAAAGCTTTTTTCCCCTAAACCCCCAAAAAAATTTTAAACAATTAAGTTTATTTTTGGAAACCAATACATTGCAAATCCTTTTGATTTAAAGAACAGGGGAGAGTGGAAACCCTTACAAAATACGCTGAAAAAATTTTTAATCTTGATGTTTATTTTTTTATCCCTTTTTAGAAAAGGGTCTTAAATGTAAAAAATGGCATTAAAAAAAAGTAAAAATTTTTTTACTCTTGTAAAATGAGTTTTTAATTCGTTTATATGAATGAGAATTTTTTATTCTTGCTAATGTGTATACCAAAGACTGTGCAAAAAATTTTGGATATGCTCAATAAAAAAATGTTTTTAAAAAAACTGGGGCAGGTTTTTTAATATGTCTAATTTCCTTTTTGATTTTAAACTTTGACGAGACAGTTTTTAAAAAAACGCCATATTTAAAGCCATTTATAAATCCCGGAAATTTTTCCCAAAAAATCACAGAAAAAAAGGGGATTTTAATTTCTTAAAAAAAACAGACACATAACCATTTCTATAGTTTAATGGGCTGGACAAAACAAAGTTCCCAGTAGGAAGGAAAAAAAAGCCCCCGGCCTCTGGGGGAAGGGTTTTTTTCCTGGTTTAAACTGGGGAAACAAAGGGGGGGTTTGGGGAAAATTTCTGTTTGGGGACTTGGAAAAATGTGGGTAACCCCCTCAATCAAAAAATATTGGGGATCACCCAAAGGGTGTAAGGCCCGCATAGTGCACCCCATGCAAAACCTTTTAATTGACCCGTTTTTTTCCCCCCCCCGTATAACCTTTTTATCTGCAAAATTTTAAAACTTGGAATTACTTTCCCCCCAAATTTATAGTAGGCGTGTGAGTGGTTGTTTAACCCGTATTTTTTCATGTATGTTTAAACCCCCCTTTCCTTGTCCCGGTCCCCTTTAAATGAGGCCAAAAGCCCCTTTTGTTTCCGACAAGGGTTTCCCCAAAATTTGGGGTAAAACCCTATATGCCAGAATCATGCCCCAAATTGCCATAATATTTTAAAACCACTGCTAAAATTATAATGAAGCCCTTTGACCTGTCCAGCCCACCCTAAAAATAAAAATACAATTTTTATTACTACGGCCCCATTATGAAGACATATGAAAATTTTTTACCATTTTTTTCAATTGTAAAAAGATTAGTCCCTTAACCCAAAACTGGACACCCAGGGGTTGTATTAGGGTTTTATGGGGAAAAGGGGTTTAGCTCCTTTTTTTAAATTTTCCAAATTTTATTAAAAAAACCCCAAAGGGGTTAAAAAATTTAAACAAAAATTTAAAACCCAAATTTCCCTTAAAAGGGAAGGGGAACAATAAATTTAACATTGGGAAAGCATGAAGATTCGTCAACATATCAGAAAAGCTCAACTAAAAGGGTTTTTCCCTTTAAAAGAAAAGTGGGTTTTCGCTTTCAGCTTGGGGTGGGATGATAGCTATAAGGTAGAGGGTGGGGCAGCGCCCAAAAATTTATACTCACACAAAAGGGAGTAAGGCACAAAGAAAAGGATTGCCAAAAACAAAAACTAACTGAGAGAACATTCGATGGCCCATTTAACCGGGGAGGGTACAAAAGGCCCCATATTGGGGTGAACGACCTAGGTGTATTAAAAGGGAAAACCCTCGGCCGGGGTACATTACAAAAAAGGGCATTTTTTTAACAAGAAAGAAAAAAGGGATTACAAAACCCAGGCAAAAGAACCCACAGTCCCTTTCAGGAGAAAGGGGAGGGGAGGAAAATAGAGTGGGGGGGAGGCAAGTGAAAGAGGGCATTGAATTGTGAAATTTTTAGGAGACCTTAATCCCCTTTAAGCAATAAAGTGGGGAAGGCAGAAAGAAAACCTTGAATTTTCAGCCAAAGTGAACCCTGTCCGGGTTTGCGTTCCCAGCCTTTTTCCTCTTCGGGAGCAAAAAGTTCTTTCCAAAGTATAAAAATGGGGGACCTCAGGTAAACCCCTCTTCAATAGTTTGGGGGGGGCCAGGTTTTCCCACGCTTTGGGGAAAGACGGTCTTGGCCGCCTGAGAAGGGGCCGAGAAAAGGGGCTTTTTTTAGGGGGAACACCCATGTTAACATAAACAGTAGTGTGCTGCGGGGATCCCCAAAAGGGAATTTGGTTTTTCCCGGGGATATCCTTAATTTACAGATACACTGCCCCTCCCCCAAGCCCGACAGAGCAGGGAAAAGTCCCACCAAAAATGTAAGCATAGTTCCCCCCAAAAGGTTTCCCACAATGCCCCAAAAGGGGGCTGGGACCCCTTTCGGGGAAACCCTTTATGAAGAATTGGGGGAACCCCGGGACCCTCGGAGTCAGGGTTTTAAAACTTGTCTTCTGAGCCCCTCGTTGCAACCCACACCTTTTGTGATAAAATTTTAAAAAATTTGGGGCCACTGTCGGAGAGAAGCCTTTTACCAAGGGTCCTTCTCCCATGCCGGCCCCCAAAAAGAAGGAAGATTTTAATGGCACCTTTCGGACAACTCAAGAACAGTGTAGAATATAGGGTTTTACGGGGGAGTGTTTTGCTGCCAAAAATTGTTTTAAAATTTTTGTAAGGGGCCTCTGTTTCATGGGGGAATTTTTCCAAAAAAGGCAAGGAAGTGCTTCAATTTAAGATAAAAGGGAAAAATGGGGAGGCGTGACCAGGAGTCGCCTAAAAATCCCAAACCCGACAGTGAAATTTTAAATTTTTTTACCAAGGGCCATCACCTGGTGAAGACGTAACGGAGTTAACTTAGAGCTCCCAAAAAAGGAACACGGGCCCATACCTGGTGGAAAAGATGGATTGTCTGAAATTGGCATAAGGGGACCTGACCTGTCAATTAGGATTTGGTACGTTTTGTGAGAGCTAACCGAGGTCAGGGTATGTTTAATGGAGAAGGGGACCTGAAAACGGTTCGCGAGGGTAGGAGTCCAGATCCAGGGAAGCGATGCGAGTGACAGTGAAGACACGTCACGAGCAATACATGTCCAGAGCTTCTTATCACTGGGGCACACCATATCCAATACCCTAGCGTATGCCGCAGCCAGATAATATTTCCTACAGTCAGGAAGCCCCAGACCGCCCAGGGATTTATGTCTAGTCAAAGTAGCATACGATAGTCTGGGGCGAGTGGAAGGCCAGACAAAGGACGTGAAGAGACGTTGTACACGACTCCAAAAAGAGTTTGGGATAGATATAGGGATTGTTTGTAAGAGGTATAAGATGCGGGGCAATATTGACATCTTAAGAATATAGACCCTCCCAAACCAGGAGAAACATTGCCTAGACCAAGAGTCTAGGTCCCGTTTGATATCTCCAAGTACCGATTCAAAGTTGAGGGAAAATAAGCTCGTTAAGGTGGCCGGGACAGTGATTCGCACCTAATATGACAGGCGTTAAGATGGCACGAATAACACACCTCACGAAGGGATGATCTCAGATTTAATCTGAGCGAAACCGTGGGGACAAGCCCACACTCATCGCTTTCGGATTGGACATTTTATTTTGAGAGGGTGACCACGTGCCAAAGGCCTGGAGTACGCAGACATATGGGAGGGAAGGGGTCCAGTGATTGTTAGTTATAACAAGAAGATCGCGGAGCATTAAATCGCTTCCGCAATCTAGTAACGACCCGTTAATATACCCGTCACCCACACGTATTGCTGAGAGCAAGGGTTCTCCCATGCATCCAGAACGTACAGGATAGGCGATAAGGGGACAGCCTTGTCTGGTACCCATTCGTGATCAGACAGGGTCTGATAGAGGTTGCTCGTTTATTTCAGCTCTTGGCAGAGGGATTTTGGTATAAGGTCAAGATCTTCAGAAAATCAAAGATAGTCGCCATTACTTAGAACGCCGTAAGGTGATAGCAGTGCCAGGACATCCAGGAAGATCCTTTCAAATGCTTTTTCCGCGTCCAGGGAATAGATCATGAGAGGGGTTTTGTGAGTTTGGGACCATGTGTATGCTGTCTAGAGTTTATCAGGCGTGTTGTCTCGGGCTCTCTTCCCGGACACAAACCAACTTGTCAGCGGTGCACAGGTCTGCGGAAGAACAGGTTGAGACTCCCCCTCACTATTCAGGCCAGGAGTTTTGCGAACATCTTTACATGACCTTGAAGGGATCCTTACCGGTTGGATAACAGCAGAGATATGAGCCAGCAATATGCAGATGCAAGAACGGTGGCCTAATCCTGGAACATGATTAAATGGCCACGAAGCAACAAGGGTTTCATTCGTAACCTGAAAGTTTTAAAGAATTTATCCATAAATCCGATCGGACCCGAGGCATCTTCACAGCACGGCAAAATGCCTGGATAGACAGAACTGAGTTCTGAAATCAGTAACACAGGACTCAAACTACTGAAAAAAAAAAAAGTCAGCACGCTTCAGAAAGAACTTAGGCGGAGTGACGGGAGGCCCGAAACCCTCAAGGAAGGGTGGGTGTTGCTGGTAGATACACCAAGTTTAGAATAAAAACGCGTGAATAGGTACTGTCGTCTAATCAGGTCGACTTCAGTCGTGTGGGCCCATGTAACCAGACCGCATACATATGATCTAGTGGAATATGCACACATTCTCTATAGATCATGCGTTCCCTGCTAGCGCCCTCAGCTACACAATCCGTCCATACACTCATAAAAGCGGCTGGCGGCCAACCATGTGAGAAGTCGTTCCACAAAGCCGCCATTAAACACTTCCACATCTGGTCTACGCAGACTACCTAGGTCCCGTGCAAGGTGTTCCACCGCCCGTATCCTGTTTATATGTTGAAGCTCCAGCGCGGAGCACCTTCGATAGCGCAGAATTGCAGTCTAGACCGCCCTGTCCCCCATCTCAGCCTCGAGCCTTGCTGTATCTAGGCACCGCCCCGTATGACGCACTTACGGCTTTCCATTGGATCAGCGGGGACGTAGTATCATTCCTATGATCCTGAACAAAGTCCGCAACAGTCCTAGAATATCATGGTCACTACCAGAATATCTTGTCACACATGCGACAATTTACAACCAGAATATAGTTCGCCATACGGCTATACACGTAGCGGGGTGGGATAGAAACTGAAATCTTTACCCTCTGATGTTTGAAGCCGCCAAACAGCGCACAGTTGCAAGTGTAGTGTAATGCTTTTTTAATTATGCTTTAATGGACGAGTAGGAAAGCGATGACTTACCCCATAAAAAACCGACGAGTTATCTAAGACCGAGGGTCCCCGTGTTGCATCCAGAACCCCACACAAGACTATCGTGCCCGAAGCTATGGCGTCATCTTTCTCCATCAAATCACAAAGAAACCTGCCTGAGACCTTTGAATTTGGATGACATAAACATTAACAATGTAAAGAGATGACCCCCTAGGCTCAAGGACCAAGATAGATTAGCGCCCCAATGGACGTCAGTGTCACAGCTTGCTCAGGGCAACCTTGATGCACTAGAGCATTTAATTGAAGGGAAATTTGCCACTACCCTGAAACTGCACTCCGACAGTTCCGCATAAGAACCATGTGTATCAATACATAATCTCGTATGTTACGGACGTGATTCACTATAGATGTTCTCTGTGAAGGCCATATTATTTAATTCCGTTATTTTGTGGATGCAGTAAAGTACTCTCCACCTCTTGCTAGGGATGTGTAAAGCCCTGAGCATTGAAAGAGTCAAAAGATAGTCCTGCCATAGTCCTAGCTCCACAAAGCGGCAAGGGGGAAGAGGTGAGGGGGAGGGGGACTATTAGGGCAGAGAAAATGGAAGGTTGGAACAGACCTACTCACAACACTCCACGAACAGGAAAGCAAATACGGCCACAGCTGGGATGACTGAGTCGGCTAACACGAGCCAAATGTCCCTAAAGCCTAAGGTGGGGGCTTTTACCGGGACTGAATCCTACTAGGGGGTATGAGCAAACAAATTATAGCGAAGATACAAACAGGGAATATCTAGGCTCCATCGTCCCTATTTTAGTTACATGAAAAAGGACAACGAGTATTTGGCCAACCAGAATGCAAGAGGGGGAACAACAAGTCCCAGTATGAGGGAAATTGGTAATAATAAAGCAAAAAGAAGAAAGGAAATACCCATGGCTAAAAAGGGGGGGACCAAGGAAGGGGGGAGGTGGGGGGAAGGAGAAGGGGAGGAGGAAAGGGAGAAGGAGAGCGAAGAGAGGGGGAGGAAGGAGAAAGGAAAAAAAAATGTGAGCGGGGGGGGGGTGTTGGGGGGAAGAGGATCAGGGATTAGAGAAGAAATAGAAGGGGTAATGGATATAATCCTTAGCGAACCGTTACTAGAGGTCAGGCACATGAGAAGACAGTAATATCCATCAGGGAACAGATATGCCGTAAAGGATACTCAGGGGTGCAGGGACCAAGTCGGCCTAGCAACCATCGCGCCAGGGACGTCTCATGGTGGATTGGAAGTCCATGGAGGCAGTCGTGCGATAGTCGTCGACGTCTATCTCCGTGGGGGGGGTGGGGGGGGAAGCCCCTGTCACATCCACGTGCTCGGGTTGGATTTGTTTGGTGTGACAGAGCTCCAAGGAGGGCCATGGGAGGGAAGACGAAGTCCTGCAAATGTTAGTTCCTGCCGCACATGAGGTGAGGTTCCGTCATGAGCTACGACACTTGTAAGCGACTTCTTCTTTTCCGCCCGTGAATGTGCAAGAGCAAAAAGGTAATCCCCACCGGTAGGGAACTTGCTGTCCTATGCAAGACACGGTGAGGAGGGGCTTGAGAGCAGCTCTCTGGGCCAGGGTGTGCCTGGAGAGGTCCTGAAGCAGGAGTATAGGGGTATTTTTGAAGAAGAGTTTCTCGTGGTCCTACTGACGGGCGCACGCAAGATGACGTCTTTCGAGCTGAAAAAAGTGACCCGGAGATAACGTCCCTAGGTTTTTTGCCTGTTGGGTCCAGGGTTGGAGGACACAGTGCCCCCCTGAGAGCGGGGTCTGTTTGATTTCAATGGAGCAGACTGAATTCTCCTCCAGTAGTCGTTGAAATCAGGTAACACTCGGTAGGAGGATCGTATGGATGTGACGATTCAGACAGCCTCGGTCACCTCTAATGTTATTCCGCCTGCTCCTATTCTCGAGATCGTTCAATACTGTTGACCCTTGAAGGTGCAAAAACTCTGGGCAGAGTAGTAGAGATGAAGAGGTACTGTAGAGCCTGCATAGTAGTGAGTTGATTGTTGAGTATGGTCCAGAGAGAGGAAACTTTAGAGCTGAGTGGACGGAGGGCGGTCTCGGATCTGAACAGAGCGATTTCTTGTTTACACTCCAAGTTATGGATAAGCTTACCAGCAGAGAGCGATCATCCATTGTGGTGCGAGGTATAGACTGTGTAAGATCTTATGGAAGGTCAAGAGGAGCGTGACTGGTCGCCTGTTGTCCTCCGCAGTCCCAAACCCATTATTTGAACGTCTGTTAGTGAATTCACACCATTACAAGTTACCTCTGACAGAGTTCCACAGTCGTCACTGCTTCTAACAGTAAAGAATCCTTTCTATGTCTATAGTATAAACTTTGTTGCTCAGACGTAGATATTATCCCCTTCTTCAGAGAAAACAGTGCCTGCGGTATAAATAAAACTTGGGAGAGAATCTCTAATGACCTTTAATATATATCGTATACCATATTCTTTTTTTTTTCTTTTTTTTTTTTTGTTTGGTTTTTGTGTGGGGGGGGGGGGGGGTTAGTTTTCCCCGAAGCAGTCTTTTCTCTAAACTAAATAACCCCAATCTTGCTAATCGTTTCTGGACTACATGTAAGTCCAAACAGTCATTTTATTTATTTGTTTAGTTGCCCACCTTTGACCTGTTCAAGCTCTACAATTGTCCTTTCCCTGTGCACTGTGCCCAAAAACTTACACAATTATTCCATCGTGTGGTCTAACCAGTGACTGGTATAATGGGGAGAATAATTTTCTCATCAAATGTGCATCTATGCCCATCTAATACCCCCCCGATCCTATTAGCCTTGACTGCTTCTGCTGACAACTGGCTGCTACATTAAGTTTTCTGTCCACCAGATTCCCAACTCCTTACTTCCATGGTCACTTTTACCCAGCGTCCTTCATTTAACATGTATCATTTAATGGATTTTGTCCTCCTCCTATCGTGCATAACCCGTGCATTTATCTTGTTAAACCTCATCTGCCATTTTCTCTGCCCAGGGCCTCCAACTTATCCAATCCCTTTGTAATAACACATTATCCTCCAATGTGTTGATTACTGCTTTACAGGAGCGCATTATCGTCTGCAAAGATTGATATTCTACTGTGGTCATCCATGTGTAAGATCGTTAATGAAAAATGTTAAAGAGGATAAGGCCCAATACGCGAGCCCTGTGTACCTCCACTGAGTAACAGGGATCCAGTCTGAGTATGCACCGATAATTACCAACCCTTTGTTTCTATCAGGACCAGTTGCTTTAACCCACTGCCACACAATCTTCCCCCAGTCCAAGCATTCCTCATTATTACTTACCCAACCTTTTATGTGGGACAATTAATCCAAATGCTTTAGAAAAATCTATATATGGACCTTCACCAGTGCCCCTCACCCCGATCCAGTCTGGAACTTGAACATCCTCATAGAAGCTGAATGAGATTAGTTTTGACAGCACCGATCCTTCATAAAAAACCCATGCCGTAACGGAGTTATACATTTAAATTTTTAATTTTCAGTGAGATAAAACCAGCACAGCAATCTCTTAAGAAAACTTCAAAATTTTACCCACAACAAGCAGGTTAAGCTTACCGCCTTTAGTTTCCAGGATCACTTTATGACCCCTTTTTGAATATTGGCCCCAATTTGAGCTATGCACCAATCCTTTTGGGGACATACCCCTATATTTTATTATAACAGTACCATAAATATAAAGAATAGGGGCCTTTCTATGACATTACTTAACTCCCTTAGGACAAGGTGGTGTATAACCGTCAGTGGCCTGGGATTTGTTCTATTTTAATCTTCTTCAGACGGAGCTGCACTTCTTCTTCCTGAGGTTAGACAACAATTAATTGGAGTTTACCTCATCCCTGTTGCTCATCAACAGGAAGGTCATCCTCCCTCGTAAAATACAGAGGAGAAAAAAGTGTTTAATAGGTTTGCTTTTTTTACTCACGCCCTCACTAAACAGTCTACTGTCTATCCCATCAATACATTCACAAGGGCCACAACATTTCTGTTTAATCTTTTTACTATTTATATAGTAAAAAAATATTTTGGGGTTAGTTTTACTTTCTATGGCAATCTGTATTTCTTCTCCAGCTTTTGCTTCCTTTTATCCTTATATTTTACACACTTTATTTTTTTTCTTTTCCCTATAGCTTCTTAGCGGCCTCTTTCTACACTCCCTCCTGTATTAGTAGTTGAAACGCTTTCTTTTGTTATTTATTTGACCTCATTTAACATCGCTGTTGATCCAAACATTGGTTTTTTTTCTCCTGTTTCTAATCATTTTATTACCATCATGTAATAAACATGGGGCGCCCTAAAATGTGATTTAAAAAATATCCCATTTATTATTATTTGTTCTGCATTTTTAAACAAACCTTGTCCCAGTCCCAATATGGTTTAGGGCCTCCCTAAGCAGAATAAAATGAGCCTTCTTAAAATTTAGTGTTTTTGTGGCTCCCTGACAAAAAACTCTCATAAAGGATAAATGGAAATGTATTATATTATGGTCACTATTTCCTAGGTGACCCTCAACCTGGACCTTTGTTACTCTGTCAGGTCTGTTATGAATATTAAGTCTTAAGAAGGGCCTTTCCTCTAGTTGGTTCCCCTGCACCATTTGGCAAAGGTAATTATCTTTAGTTATTGACAAAAACCTGTTTTCCTTTATGAGAGAATACAGTTTCAGATACCCATTGATGTCTGGATGTTAAAGTCGCCCATAATAACAACCTCATTCTGATTAATCCCCTGCCTCATCTATTTGCCTTAGGAGTACAATCTTTCTATGGGTTCATGTTATATTTTGGAGGGCCTATAGCAGACCCCTATTATATATATTGTTACTTTCCCAGTATATTTACCCATAAGGATACTACATGTTTCATTAACTTACCTATATCTTTCCCGCAGTGTTTGGCTTCATACAGGATTTACATAGAGAACTTACACCACCCCCCTTCGGTCTTTCATCTCTTCTAAAATAGACTGTAACCCTGTAAGTTAACTGCCCGAATCAAAGCTCTCATCCAGTCAGTCTCAGTATCCCCACTATGTTCATATTTTTTCTTCTGCAATTAATCATTCTAGTTCATTTATTTTGTTTGGTCAGACTCCTGGCATTGGTTTAGCAATGCCAATTTAAGATTTTATTCAGTTTTTATATTCTTTCTCGCTGATCTTTTTAACTAATGCTACAACCCCCTCGTCCCTCCACGCCCACCCCGTTTTAAACTAACTCCTAATTCCCAGCTCTCTATCTTCACTATCCAGCACTCTATACTTTGTCGTATCCATCTCCCTCAGTACCATTTAAATATTCCTCCATACTTCTTTGTCAAAAACCCTCTTTTTTGAAAAGCGTACCCCGGCAAGGATGCCCGTTGTCGCCACTACTTTTTAATTTAGCAATAGAACCATTGTCCAGAGCTCTTGACTCTCATCCGATCTCAGGGTATTGTCAGGTTGGTAACTACAAAAGTGAAGCTTTCATTATAGCGAATGAATCTATTGATTTATCTTATCCACCCCGCCATAAGGTTTCCCATAGCTTTAAATCTATTACAGAGATTCGGCAGTTTTTTTTCAGGCTTAAAGTAAATATCCTCCAAACAGAATTACTTGATTATCCCCTCCTAATTCATTGAATGCATCTCATTTGCTTATATTAAAGAATTTACCCATAGCAATTGCCAAAACATCCATTAAATGTCTGGGTATTCACATAGGGAAGAACCCTGACTCCATCTATAATCTTAATTACCCCCCTCTGTTTAGGAAAATTAACAAGAAATTGGAGAGATGGGTTCATCTACCTCTACCTCTCAGCAAAGTACCCACCTCCTAAAGATGAAGACCTCCCAAAAGCTCCCTTTACCTTCTACGACAATTCCATTGCGTCCTAAGCACAAGGATATAACAAGTCTTCAATCAGCCTTCTCATCCTTCCTTTTGAATAAACGTCGCCCCCATATCGCCCCTTGCTAAACTATTAATGCTACCAAAAACGAAAGGGCCTCAATCCTTCCAGATCTACTGGTGTACAATCTGGCCAGTTTGCTAAGACACAGTGTAGTCTGGATCAAAATTACTTCCAGTTACTCTAACTTCTGGATTGAGCAGCGTTGGCCTCACCGTGGGGTTTATATTTCGAATTTACTGCATGTTAAATTTCTGCGTTACTAAGAAAAAGCAAAAGTAGTTCTCCTCCTGAAAGATACAATAGCGACCTGGAAGGCGTGCAGGACAAGTGTTATCTCTCACCGATATCAAATTAGTAAGGTACCAAAACACTATATTGGACACCCAAATTGTCAGGAGTAAGGATAACACTCATTTGGGGATCTGGGTATAAAAAAGGCATCACTGGATCACTATCATCGAATTTTAGATCCCCAAACCCCAAAAATCAGATTTTTACCACATTAGCGACTTTGCTCACAATCATTCGACCTTCCCTCAGCTCATTTTCCTTGCTTTTTTTGCAGGACCCTTGGCTTTCTAATATATCCAAACTCCCTCACCAAAATGAAGCACCCTGTCCCCACACAATTTGGATGATCCTCATCGGCCCCCCACACTTCTGTAGGATCACTCTTTGACCATTTGTACGCTGGCCTGAGAAATTTTCCGATGGAACGTCCACCCCTTCACATATTTTCCAAATGGGAGAAATTGTATCAGGCCAAGATAATAATCACTTAAGGATCCATCCAAGGTTGGGCGGCTGTCACGTAAATATGTATGAAAGAAAAATGAAGGAATACTTTTTTTTCCAGAATGCCAATTCAGCTATTTTTGGTTTAAATATCCCCCCACCCGACTTGCCCCGTAACAGTCTCACGGCATGCCCAAAATGGGAACCCCCTGCCACACACTTTCCTTGCATATAAGTTGGACATGTTTAAGTAATTCCATTTTTTTGGATACTTTGGTTACTGTTTATTAAACTCATAAACTTCGGACCAAGTTAGCCATTGACCACATTCAATTATTATTTCCACAATATCCTTATGACTTTAAAAACCACCATGATCCATATATTATCTTTTAGAGATGCTCTAAGTCGCTGTGTACCCTGTCAAAGTGGCTCGATCCCAGCGCACCCGTTATAGAAGAAGTGATTCAGGTGGTTTAAGCAACACATAGAATTGGATAAGTTAGGACGTCATTAGAACCAAAGAAGCCCAGACTCAAATTTTTTCCTTTCGCTCCATGATATAACAACAGGTCATCAGACCTTCCTTTATACCTCGTGGTATCTGTCCCGCACAACTGGCAGGCAACCTGGGGTGTTTAGATGTTGGATCACCCTCAAGGGGCAGCTGCCTACTATCACATAGCTGGCTCTTGGAGGGCCGCTGTGTGGGACGCTCTGTCTATCAAAGGTTTTGATTCACTCAGTGTATTCCTATCTTTCTGTATATTTTGGTGAGGATCGCCGGCACTCGAACCTGAGGGTAGAACCACCCTTTTGTTTTTGTTTTTTTTTTTTCCTCTGCATTTTCATCTCCAGAAACTTACTAATGTTATAATACTGCACTCCTTGGTGTTATTTGTTAGTAGTATTTTTATTGTCACGCTTTACAGGCCAATTTTGTCCACTATGTTTTTTACCTAGAACTCTATGCAATTCCCGTGTGACTCTGTCATTGAGCCGTATTATTCATATTTTTGTCTTCAGTTCCTTTCATTGCGCCTTGCGTGGCTCGACATGGTGAAGTCCGAGTCTGCATTTACAAAAGTGATAGTGCCCATGCTTAACTGTATGCCCTTCTACTCTATATTTGTTCTGTTTGTTTTGACTCACATGTAATTTGTAAAATCCTTAATAAAAATTATGTATAAAAAAAATAAATAAAAATATTCCTCCAACTTCCTGGTCATTCTGTCCCCCAATACAGCTGCACCCTCCCCATTTAGGTGCAGCCGGTCCCTGTAGCCCAGACAGAAGTCCGCTTAGTTCTCTAAAAACCCAAATCCCTCTTTCCTACAACCCATTTTTATGAGCCACTTATTTTCACCTCCTCTAATCTCCCCTGCCTCTCTGGTGTGGCGCGTGGAAACAGGAACATTTTTGAAATATTACCCCCGCTGGATCCTAGGCCTTGAGCTTTTGCCTAAGTCCCTGAAATCATTTTTAAGGACACTCCACCTACTCTAACTTGTATTGGTGCCCGAATGTGCACCATGACAGCTGATTCTCACCAGCCCCACCCAGCAATCTATCAACTCCGATCTCGATATTTGGCCGAACTCCGTGCCCAAGGTAAACCACATACTGTTTCGATGATTCCCGATCTTGTGGCATGATTGGCCCTGTCTGTTCTCCTAATATTGGAGTCCCCAACTACTAGCACCATGTCTAGCCTGCTCTGCACTCTCCCCTAATCCCCATCTTTACTTGAGCAGACACATCTCCAAACACTTTTCCTTCTACCCTGTCTTTCCTGTTACCCACCTCGTGCCTCCATGTTTCCTCTGCACCTCCATGCTGCCATCCTACAAAGCATGATGTGGCTCAGTGGGCAGCTGATCTTCACTCCAAGTGGCAATAGGATCTCAGTGTTGCCACTTGCTCATTTCGATCCAGGAAATGGTTTCTAAATGTGGCAGTGTGCACACATCATCAGCACAGCAGTAATGCACCATGCAAACTGTTGCTCAAGGATGGCATACATTGCGACAGGTTGGCACTGGGACGGCATTGTCAATTATGGAACTCATGGGGAGTTATACCAAGAAGTGCAAAAACAAATACAATCATAATAAGCAGTGCAATACTGTCCCCACTAAACTCCCCAAATCTAAAGTCCCTCAATATCAAGTCCCCACACTTAAACACTTGAAAGAAGACACACTCGCTCACTCACTTACGCAGATACGTAGCTTTAAACTTTTTTCCCAAAGTTGTTTGGCTGTGCGAAAACCTCTTTCAAAAAGAAAAAGGCCTCCCAGCCCAACACAGGTGCTTTTTAAAGCTCTGTGATTAGGTAACCCCCCCCTAACTAGTCACTGATTCAGCGCACTCAGCAATTATAATTTTTTGTAATATAGAACTGCGTAACAAACTATTTTTAATACTTAAATTAATCCATACACAAAATAGTGTAGTACGTATAAATATAGTCTGCTATAGTTTTTTAAATTACTGCAATAATAAACAGGAAAAAATGAACACAATTATTTCTGGAGATTAACAGGGCTTCTCCCTCTAAAATTTAAGCCCCCCACATTTAAAAAAGACACATTTGAAAGAAGCACACTCGTGATAGTATTTTTAAAAACCTTTTTCCCAAAGCTGTTTGGCTGTGCTGCAACCTCTCTTTCAGAAAGCAAAAAAAAAGTGAGTTTTAGACCAAAACCTTTTCATACATGTGGCCCTTACTGTCAGTTTTTCCTATTAATTACAAGTAAATCCTGGGGTCCAGGTTAGGGGAACACTTGGTGATCAGCTTATTCCCATAGGAACCTACAGACAGGTCAGAGTTGTCCAAAGCAGAGAAACCCTTGAAACACAAAGAAGTAAACATGCTGTTACCTTCAGAAAAGTTTTCCAAAAAATTTTTGCCCCTGCCTGAAAGGTTTCTGAAGAAGTCCTGTAGAGACCAGAATTTTCTATACAGGTTGTAATCTATGGGAATAGAACTGTAGAGGGAAAAAAAAAAAAATATACACCAAATTTATTATCTATGTTAATCTAGGTAAGTGCTCCAAATAATACTTTCATATATGTATATATATTTGTAGCTGTGTATGTATTTATTGTGGCACAGCAACCTTAGGCAGTTGTCTCTGCCACCAGGTGAAGTACAGCAGGACACCTGCAAGGTACATGCCACAGAGGACCTGGACGAGGTAGGGAAAGCCAGCAACTTTGGGTTGGCACTGTGGGTTATGAATTTATATAAAAGCCTATTTTTTTATTTGGGGGTGGTTTTCAAAAGCAGCTGTAATGTTGGGTGGGAGGCCGTTCCCATGTTCAAGGCCAGGCTTGAGGCAGGTCTTACAGGCTTACTAAAAGCTTGTTGCTCCAGATATCAAGGGGTTGGCTACCTGAGGTTTGGGAGCAATGCCGGAGCTGATAGGGGCCCCCCTCCTTCGGCTGGACGGCCCCGAAACCCAAAGGAGTCTGTAGGGAAAAAATGGTGGGTTACTATTGTTTGTGATGCTAGACGATAGGTAGGGTTATCTGTCTAGATGTGTATTTAGTGGCCAGATGGCCGAGAATTTGATTTATAGGTCAGTTTCTGTACTATAACCTGTGGAGGAATAAAACTGGTTGAGGATAGTGTGATACTGTGTCTGAGTGCCATTCTATCTACCAAATTGACCAAAGGTACCCCAGGGCCGGGCCAAAAATGGTGGCTGGACGGGGCAAATCCTTACAAAATTTGTATTTTGTTCCAATTCCCTGGGACTGTTGCGGCTATCAGGCACACTCATAACTCTCATAGTTTTACGAGTGCCCCGAGAATACATTCTCTCAGTCTGGCCTACCACAATCCCTAATTGCTAACTCCCCGACTTTCTATTACACCCATTTCCAAACTTCCATCAACTTTTTCACTTTGTGATATAGATGTACTTCAGGGTGGGAGGACTCCCCCAAATTTTTTTGTTAACCCCCCCATATTTTGAAACATGGCTGGACCCCTTGTAAATTAGCACTTTTCACCCTTCGTCTACCCTACATTGTAAAACTCTTGCGAGCAGGACCTACATTTGTGTCTCTCTGCAAGTAGCTTTTATGTATAATGTCTGTCTTTATGTCTGTACTTATACCCTCCAAATTGTAAAGTGCTGCGGATTATGTTGGTGCTATATAAAGATTGTTATTATTTCAGTGAACAGAACTTTTAAAAATTCCCATCACACACAGTGCTGTTATTTATTGGGATTTAAGACCTTACTTTTTTATTCTTCTAGTAACAGCAAAGCCAATCCAGCTGGAAAATGCTTTATTAAAAACAAACACAAAACCAAGCAATTGTTCCTTAGCTTCTGTGTGCCAGTGGTATAGCTCTGTATTATGCGCTGCTTGTATGTGTCTATGTATCCAAAATCTCTTAAAAGTAGACTTACGAACTGTTAGGTGCCTCGTCATCTCCCATTTCACCTTCCTCAATTTCCATTCCATCTTCTCTATCTTCTACTTGCTGTACATTAAAGAGAAAGGTTTGCATTAAGCATAGAATACAGCACAAACACGCAAAAAACAAAGAGCTGCAGCTGCTAAAAACATTACCACTTACTTTTTGCCCCAAAGTGCTCTCCTGTTCATTAACATTAAACACAGTGACATTCTCCAGGTTAAACTGACTTTGCAAATTTAAACCTTAAAACAAAAAGAAATTTTAAAGTTACTGGCACTGTTTTTTTTTTAGAAATTAACTCCTGAAAGCCCCAGGCCTGAAGAGGCCTTAATGACCAGCTAAATGTTTTACTTTTTGCGTCCCTGCATTTCAACAGTTGTAACTTTTTTTTAATTTTCAAGTGATTCAGTTGTATGAGGACTTGTTCTATGCAGGAAAAGTTGTATTTTTTTTGGGGGGGGGGGGGTAGTTTAAGTTTACAAAAAATTACTTCAGAATTTTTTTTTAAACATTTCACTAAATAACCTGCTAGAAGAATTCTACAGGTTATTACGATTGTGTAAATACCTAATATGTGTAGGTTTTTTTGAGTACTGTATGAAAAATTATTTTTTTTATTAAATATTTATTTTTTCTACATTTTGTTTTTTGTTTTTTTCATTCCATTAAGGGATATTTAAAGGGGTTGTCTCGTGACAGCAGTTGACAATGTTTTATGCTGGTTGCCAAGCAGAACTTGTGAAATGAAGGAGCGTGTTTCTCCTCCAAGAGGGAGCATCTTCACTAGTGCTCTGCAGACACGTCCCCAGTGTGCACTGTGATGATTCATTCTGTGTGACCTGGGGGATGGGAAAGGTTCTCAGCTGTCATTGGAATCATTGGAAGTGAAAGCTAAGTGTAACTCGATAGTTTATATCTAAATTTTTCGTTCTCTCTACATACTTTGTAGCTAGCATGGGCATTTGAAATTCAGGATTCTGAGAAAGATGGGTGATTTTTTTTCTCTGTCACTCACACAGTGATATATCCTGCAGATTATTACACCTCTCACCTCTACAGGTCTAAACTATACGCTTTATCTGTTTGTGTTTACATGGGACTGCACATCTGTATCACAAGTGGTTTGCGTGGGACCTTGCATCTGTCTCAAGAGGTTTTTTTTAGGTTTTTTTATATGTGGGACTGCACATGGGATTTACCTGGGACTGCCGAGGTAAGACTGCACCTCTTACATGGGACTGTTGTGTTTTCCATTTTATGTGGGACTGCACACGAGATTTACATGGGACTGCCGATGTAAGTACCTCTAACATGGGACTGCTGTGTTTTCCAATTTCTGTTGGACTGTACACAAGATTTACATGGGACTGCCGTCTCTCTCCCTGCATACAAGCATACACCCCCCCTGCATGTTCCCATCCGCAACCTGTTCACTGCATCTCCTCTGCCTGCCCTGTGCGTTCTCGTCCACAACCTGGGCAGGACAGAACACTCGTCCGACAGCCAGTAACACTTTAGTGGGGCATAACCCGACCTGGGCTCAAACACCTTTGCTAAACACAATTCTCATTAACAATAGCAATTTGCTAATGGTAACCAATGCTTAGATTTTTGGTTCCCTCATTTTAAACCATGATCTTTGTAGTGAGACAACCCTTTCCTTCACTTCCCCGCGCTTACAAAGACTGCTCTATGAATAGAGCTGTTAACTACAGCTTTGTTACTAGCGCAGCTACGGTGTCGCTGCAGATAGACAACCTGCACTGCCTCCCGTCTACAGTTGATGAGCGGTCGTTTAGGGGTTAACCTAAGCAGCAGAAAAGGTTATAAAGATTAATGAAAAAAAATTAAACATAACTGGTATTGTGGCTTGCCACATCCGTAAAGTCTAATCTATTAGCCTCTTCCTGACAGGCGCCATTTTCTGCAACCAATTACTGTTTTTGCTTTTCAACCTTTGGACCCGTGTAATGGTGCATATTTTTGAGGGCTGCCCCAACATTCACCCCCCCACTCCTCCCCCCCCCCCCCCAAAAAAAAAAACCACGACCCCAGTTCAGGTCCATAGTTGAAGAAATAAAGTTGTTGTTCACAGCAAATGACTCTGCAAATTTAATGTTTTGTCTGTTTTTTTTTTTGTATCAAAACTGTAAAAATTTGGCATCACAAAAAGTGGACTTCAAGTGTTGGAAGCTATATGCAGCGACAACTAAAATATGTACAACATGATCTATCTACTAATAACTAAAAATTATAATGGCAATTTCCACTTATCAATTTACCCACAAGGTTAGCAACGGACGCAAGCTTTAAGCAAGGTGGTCAAAACTAGATCACCAGTTAACATACAATGTCTTTGTATGAACATGTTCATACAAAAGAATGTAAAAAAAAAAAAAAAAGCACACCAAAATAAAATGTAACGTAGGTCTTTAATCTGATAAAAGAAATAATCTACATCTCACCAGATTTTTCTGAGAGGGGAAACAGCCGTGCAAGGAACAGCTGGATTCTTCCACAGAATACCGTATTTTGAGATTAGACAGTCTCCGTAAGAGATCTGAAAAAGAAATTTCAGCAATTCTACAAAACTTTTATAATGGTCGGTCATTTAAAAACATCCATGACCGATTTTTCTCTGGTCTACTTTCCAGACAGAGGGCTTACCATTGCACATCCTAAGCAAGTAGTTCTTTCCAGCAGAATAAAACATATTCTGAAACCGAAGGGACAGGATGCGTTAGTGTAATAGAAATAATATTTAACATTTGATCTATACAATTACATATGAGGATACACATACAGAGAATTAATCTGAACTATAAAAGCAATAAAATTTAAAAGGTATTATCCTGAAATATTTTTTTTACCAACAGTCATAAAGAGCTGGCAATAGTTTAATTTACAGGGTTTCTGGCATAAAAAGCCTTTATTATGCATATTTTCATATGTTCCCCTTTACACTTTTGGAAACCAGCTATGGGTGGAATAAATCTCCTTCCCCCTCCGGCAGCTGACCATAGAGACCTTATTTCTCTTGGGTAGTCTCAGCTATACGGTCATGGTACTGCAGAGGCTCTGATCCTTCCCTGACAAACAGGATAGAAATATATTTCTATTGTCTGCTCTGCAGTGAACTGAGGATTACTACACAGAGTCCTAACAGTAAGAAGAATGACTAAGCAAGCAGGCAAGTGCTTCGCCCACTAGGTTGATGTGCACATCACTATACAATATAAGTACACATCATGACAAAAGCAAACATTGTTAAATGTTGAATCTAATGGTTGGACAACAGATTTAACAGGATTGATGAGGGTTAGTGATGGCTTTTCAACTACATATACACCGATGTCAGTGGCGGTCTAAATGCTGGCACGCTGAGGCCTTAAAGGGATTGTCTCACTACAAAGATTGCTTTTTATGTTAAAGATCTTGCAAAAACAAGTCACTTTGCAATATGTGTCCATTACCAGTGTCCTACCTATTCTGAGATATCCCCTCTTGTATGGGCTGCATCAGCTCCTCAGGTCGCTATGGCTACAGACCTATTTGATCTCTCATGATAGGCTGCCAGCAATGGTTGCTATAGCTACAGACCTGCTTCTACTGCAGCCTAGTAGAAGCCAATAAACACGCCCCTGAATTCAAAGTGAAACCAAGAAAACAGGACTGAGGTAAGATGAATCAGTGTAGTGAGACAACCCCTTTAAGAGGCAGCAGTGCTTTCAGCTTTTTCCCCACCACTCTAAACTCAGCTCTGTCCAAAAGTTCTGTACTAGTGGAGTCTGTGGGTGCATTAAACAAGGTGGCCTCAGGTAGCTGCTAACACACATTCTTTATGCAGTACTCTTAGTATGTTAGTATACACGCACTATACCCCTGTATCACTTTATTTATTCATTTCCTAACAGAATAGTGGAGTAGCACAATGCTGGCTTTAGAATGGACCCTTCCGGAACTTTTATTCCACACATAGAAGAAAGGAAAAAAAATATTTAAGGCTAGGTCCACACATTTACATTTTCTGTTCTGTCAAAAGAACAGAAAATGTCAAATAATGGTGGAACTAGATTTGTTGCATTATGGACATCACCAGTGCCCGGTGGATCTCACTGACTACTATAAGGGTCTGTCGAGTTTCCTTCTTTTAAACAGAAAAAGAAACAGAGCAGCACAGTGCATTATTTTTTCTGTCATTTTTTTGCAGAATCTGCAATGAAGGCTCCGAATGCAATATCCAATGCAAAGGAGAACCCTGCCTACATTTTCAGTATAGTGGACTTGTATTTGTTTTAATTTAGGTAACCAAACACAGTAGTATCACTAGTCATTTGAATGCTTATGCAAAATAAACAGAACACACAATATATAAAACATACAGATTTCCAGGTTCCAACATTTTTCTCCACAAATGTGAATATTTTATCACAGTGATCCAAAGGAAGGCAGTCAAGGACATCTCCCAGCAACACAAATGGTGTGGTAGCTGTGCATATCCCTGAATGGAAACAATAAAAAAATATTTCCAGCTATAAATGTACAAACATTATTAACAAACGAGCAGTCTCACTGGGAAGTACAAAGTGTCATTGATGTATCGAACAGAGACAGACATAGAATGAAACTTTTAATGACTTCAGCTCTAGGACAGGGCAGCAGTACAAGCTTTTATGCTGATCTCAATACTACTACTATGAGAAACAATAGGGAAGCATTCATTTCAACATACCAACATATTAAAAATACATTTATGTAAATGTATGTCCAGTGTTAGTGATATCATTCTTTTCCCTTCCGTTACTTATGACTATACGAGTGGAAGCCAGAACCAGCACTACACATTCAGTTATTAATAGAGAGAGTACAAGAGTGGCAGCTAGCACCAGAATAATGAAGCACTCTTGGGCTTTTTATTAGATTCCTATCTACACAAAATAAAAACTAAATTAAAAGTTGTCAGACTCTGTGCC
Organism: Phyllomedusa bahiana; assembly: GCA_025379985.1. Classification (NCBI taxonomy): domain Eukaryota; kingdom Metazoa; phylum Chordata; class Amphibia; order Anura; family Hylidae; genus Phyllomedusa; species Phyllomedusa bahiana. The sequence goes on along the minus strand of JAODAL010004229.1, from coordinate 79,065 downwards.
TACATTATTCCATTCATTTATATAGCACTGTTATATTCCACAGTGCTGTACAGAGATTGTCATTATTCACATTGGTCTCCGTCCCCATTGGGCCTTACAATCTAAATGACAGATTAGCCTATAAGTATTTTTTTGGAGTGTGGGGGAAGGCGGAGTACCTGGAGGAAACCAACACAAACACGGGGAGGACATACAAACTTCTTGCAGATGTTGTCCTGCAAGGCAACAGGTGCTAAACACTGAGCTATCACGCTGTCCCAATATAAAATTAAATGCAACTGTTTCTAAGACATCAATATAATGCAATAGGGAACAACCAAGGAGTTGTCTAGTTGGAACAGCTCCTTTAACAGTTGGTCGTACAGTGACCCCATTTTGGCATTTCAGCCTGATAGGTCGTCACATACGTCATTCAGAATAACAGATGTCAATGTAATCCAAGGACAGCTCAAGTCTACCAGAACAGCTCTTGGTTCAACCTCAAAAAGAAGGGGGACCCCATTCTATGACATCTGTATGACCTATTAGTACACTTAAACAAGGGTTATCTTCATGACAATACCCCTTTAAAGCTAAAAAGCTATGTAAGTTATGAAAGCAAGTAATACACATATGCGGCATATTTTAGTTATCAGCCGAGATGTTTACTCAGTGTTTTAAAGGTCTTTTCAAAGTTTATAAAAATACTGAAAATTACTTATACATATGTCACAGCTTGCCAGGTAATACTATGGTAGCCTGAAAGTAGGAATTTTTAATTCTTATTAATCAGTCCTGTGTGTAGTACAGTTGTTTTCTTGCAGTCTGTGGGATTACCAATGTAAATGACTATTGTCATCATTCTTCTACGCTTTCAAAGCCAATATCACTATTTACAGCTGTCTGCGTGCCCCTCTGGCATAAGTTGTAATTAGTCCCAGTTTACACAGATAGGCAGCAGATTGTGCAGTATCATGTGAAACATGCCAGCTGCCGGAGATTCTTTCCATGTAGAAATATATAATGGCACAACTTTCATGTAACGGGAGTCTTCCTGAAACTGAATCATAGTTATATAAAACCTGACACAAGCTTCCAATTTGGCTCAAACGTTTCTAGAGTTATAGGTATTCTTCTTACCTTCAGTAACTCCATTGATGGCAAGGGAAATAATTGCAAGACAGTTGTCACATGAAGCTTGATTTATCTGCATTTAGAAAAGAAGACTAGTTACAAAAAATAACTCCACAAAAATATGAGCAAACTTGACAGCTAACCTTCTGGATCTCTGCTTTTTTTCCCAAAGACAAATGCTGGAGACTAGGCCAGGAGGTCAAGACATAAGACATAAAGTTGATTTGACCCCAAGTCTCATGCTTCTGTATTGTCTGTACACCTACAGTCATATGAAAAAGTTTGGGTATTCCTATTAATCTTAATCATTTTTAGTTCTAAATATTTGGTGTGTTTGAAAACACCCATTTCAATTTGATATATCTAATAATGATGGACACAGTAATATTTCGGGATTGAAATGGGTTTATTGTTTAACACAAAATGTGCAATATGCATTAAACCAAATTTTGACTGGTGCAAAAATTTGGGTACCCTTATCTTTTTGATTTGAATACTCTAACTATTTTTTAAATGACTTTCTGAAGCACACATTGGTTTTGTAACCTCACTAAAGCTTTGAATTTCTAGCCAGGTGTTCCAATGATGAGAAAAGGGTATTTAAGGTGGCCAATTGCAAGTTGTTCTCCTTTTGAATCCCCTGTGAAGAGTGGCATCATGGGCTCCTCAAACAACTCTCAAATATCTGAAAACAAAGATTGTTCACATAGTTTTCAGGGGAAGGATACAAAAAGTTGTCTCAGAGATTTAACTGTCAGTTTCCACTATGAGGAACATAGTAAGGAAAATGGAAGACCACAGGGACAGTTCTTGTTAAGCCAGAAGTGGCAGGCCAAGAAAAATATCAGAAAGGCAGAGAAGAAGAATGGTGAGAACAGTCCCAAAGGGCATCCACAGACCACCCAAAGAGCTGCAGCATCACTTGCTGCAGGATGGTTGTCACGGGCTGGCAACAATACAGCAATTGCACAAGGAGAAAACTGTTGGGAGAGGGGATGTGGAGGGGAAACGTTTTTGAAAGCACCCACAAACAAAAGTCGCCTGAGGTATGCAAAAGCACATTTGACAAGCCAGCTTTCATTTGGAAAAAGGTCCGTTGGACTGATGAAACAAAGATTGGGGTTGTTTGGGGCATACAAAAAAGGCGTTATGCATGGCGTCCCAAAAACACAGCATTCCAAGAAAAACACTTGCTTTCCCATGTAAAATTTGGTGGAGGTTCCTCATGCTTGGGGCTGTGTGGCCAATGCCGGCCCCCGGGAATCTTGTTAAAGTTGAGGGGCATGGATTCAACTCAGTATCAGCAAAATTCTTCAGAATAATGTACAAGAATCAGTGATGAATTTGAAGTTACGCCGGGGATGGATATTTTTAGCAAGACAATTTATCCCAAACACAGCTCCAAATCTATCAGGCAATTCATGCAGAGGAACAATTACAATGTTCTGGAATGGCCATCCCAGTCCCCAGACTTTAATATCTTGAACATCTGGGGATACTTTGAAGGCGGGCTGTCCATGCTCGGCGACCATCAAACTTAACTGAACTTGAATTGTTTTGTAAAGAGGAATGGTTTAAAAATACCTTCATCCAAGGAAAATGATTAAAAGCTACAGGAAGCGACTAGAGGCTGTTATTTTTGCAAAAGGAGGATCTACTAAATATTAATGTCACTTTTCTGTTGGGTGCCCATACTTTTGCACCGGTCAAATTTTGGTTTAATGCATATTGCACTTTGTGTTAGTACAATAAACCTCATTTCAACCGGAAATATTACTGTGTCCATCAGTTATTAGATATATCAAATTGAAATGGCTGTTGCAAACACCCAAATATTTAGAACTAAAAATGATTAAGATTAATAGGGGTGCCCAAACTTTTTCATATGACTGTACATATCACTTACATTAAAAGAGTAAACGTATGCACTATTCAAACTAGCACATGAGAATAAAGAACTTCTTAGGGCATGTCCCCACTGCACGGGTTTTTCGGGCACGTGTATTTTCCCCCCGGTTTTTGGCGGTGTTTTCCATTGCCCCGCCCCCTTTTTGAAAAAAAACCAGGTTTCGGAAAATATTATAAGGGGGGGGGACAACGGGGGTCTCCCTTTTGGAAAAAAAACCCAATGCAAGCCCGGTCTTCCACTGCACCCGAGGTTTTCCGTCCGCCCAATAAACAAAATTGGTTAGAAGCCCCCCAAAATTTTTCCGTCCAGGTTTTCGGACGGAAAATTTTCCTGTTGCCCTTTTCCTTTTAAAGCCGGTTAAATGTTAGTCCTGTGTGTGGGAACGGAACCATTAAAGTCTGGTTTTCCCCAAGATTAAGAGGTTTTAAAACTTTTTTTCTTTTACCCCCCCACTTTGCTTAAATAGAAAATTAACGCAAACTAACCTCTCCCACCAGCATTGTCAGAACTAGTGTTCACCTCTCCCCGGTAGTTAACTGATGTCACATTCATGGATCACATGATGCTACAGCCAATTGCTGACCTCTGTGGTCACATGCAGGCGTGTGACTGCTGAGGCCAGTAATTGGTTGCAGCTTTAATGAAGAGAAAAGGGACCGCAGATTAATTTTGTACCATTTGGGGCTATAGTTAAGATTTTCTAGGAGCGTGAAATCAACCACTTTAATATAATGATCCTTGGTATACTAGGGGGCAAAGGGGGGAACAAAGGGTTAATGCACCCCCTGGAAAACAAATCCTGGGGGTCCAGGGCATTAAAGGGTTAAATAACCCTGGGGAAGGATCCCCTGGTGGTCCAGGGCATTGAAGGAGTTAATAAAATCATCAATGGTGGTAAGGGACCCTGGGGGATTAAGCATTTGTCCTTAAAGGGGATTGGTTACAATTCCCCCGTGAATCAAACCCCGGGGGCCTTAAAAGGGGACATCAATTTTGGTGGCCTGTGATCTTGTAAGGCAGGACATTAAAAAGGGGCCCCCTCCTCCCCCGTTCTTGCCACAAACATCCCCCACGGCTGTGAATTCAGTGAAGTGTCAGACCCAGGGCCCACGGGACAACCCTCCAGTTCTTTGGTGGGCCAGCCCTCTATTGTGCAAAAACACATCCGGCAGACTGTCACAGCAAGCCTAGATGCCAACTGGTCATCAGATTTTCATGTAGTCTGTGGATGACGTCAATGGGGGAGAATAGGAGCCACAGACAGAGATTCAGCATGCAGCTCTCCCTTCCCACATCAAATCCAATAAAAGGGTGGGGTATTTATACACTTTGAAGGGACTTTCCAAAAGGAGCTTTTACATGGTGCGGTATTAACTGCCTTTATTACCAGCAAGCTTCTTGCAGTTGTCTAAGTTTGTTCGGCAAGGTGTTTCAAGTAATCAATTACTGTGTTTGAAGTCTTGCGGATTCAAAACACAATAATCGATAACTCACTTTCCAAGCAGTTTAGATCAGTGACAGAAGCTTTCTGGTAATAAAGGCAGTTTAATTGCAGGGCAGTTAAAACCGCACTGTGTGAAAACACCCTAAGGCTGCTTTCACACAGCGCAGTTTTGGTGCAGTTTTAACTGCGCTCCAATTAAACTGCCTTTATTACCAGCAAGCTTCTTTCAGTGTCTAAATTGTTCAGAAAGATGTTTCAAGTAAGGAATCAATTACTGTGTTTGAAGTCTTGTGGATACAAACACACTAAGTGATTACTCACTTTCTAAACAGTTTAGATAAGTGAAAGAAGCTTGCTGGTAATAAAGGCAGTTTAATTGGAGCGCAGTTAAAACTGCTGCAAAATCGCACCGTGTGACAACACCTTAGTAGGTCAACGTGTCACTCTTAGGATATATTCACATACCTGTGCGCACCGTAAGATGCCATGTGTTTAGAAGAATGCGCTGATCAGAGCATTCTTCTACAGTGTAGGGGAGGACGGCCCTATTCACTTTCATTATCCCAGTTGTGTATACGCTGGAAAGAAGTAACATGTCGCTTCTTTCTGCCGGCAATCAATACACGGCAGGGAAGACGGCAGGTAATCATGGCTCTCTATGAGAGCTGTGATTACCGTTATTACAGGATGTATTTTGGGGTGCACTGCAGCACAATTACGCCCCAAAATACGTCCTCTAAAACGCCGTGTGAACATAGCCTAATAGGTCAACATACTTTAGCCAACTGGGTCCTACACTTCAAATATTTCTTTAAAAGGTTACAATTTCAGTCCACACTTGTGCACAGATAACCCTGGCTCGTTGCCACCATCAGTTCATCCATATCTCTCTGACACAGGACTTTCAGGAAGTTTCTAACATGTCACTCAAGCTGGCAGTCAGCCGGCCGCCACCTTCTCACCAGGCAGCTATCAAGCTGTAAGGCACCATCTTCTCGTGGCAAACGTCAAAGCATTTAAAGGGGTTGTCTCACTACATCGATTCATCTTACCTCAGTCCTGTTCTCTTGGTTTCATGTTGAATTCAGGGGCGTGTTTACTGGCTTCCACTAGGCTGCAGTAGAAGCCAGGTCTGTAGCTATAGCAACCAGGGCTGACAGCCTATCGGGAGAGATCAAACAGGTCTGTAGCTATAGCGACCTGAGGAGCTGATGCATCCCATACAAGAGGGGATATCTCAGAATGGGTAGGACACTGACAATGGACATATATTGCAAAGTGACTTGTTTTTGCAACATAAAAAGCAATTCATGTAGTGAGATAACCCCTTTAAGGTCCTATATCTAGCATGTGATGTGCACACAGTGGCAGCAATACAGACTATTACTGTAGCACACTGTCAGGTGTGATAGGCGAGAGCCCTGCATGTACACTAGAGTGTTCCCATTCACTTCCAGCAAGCAGAGATCTGGAACGTTACAAATGATGAGAACACACAGTAGATAAGTAAACTGCAGAACCTTCCGCTGTCACCAGGGATCAAACCACCTGACAATCAGATCACTCACAATCTCCTCCTCCAGCACAACTCGGAAGACCTGGTCCAGAGTCGGCTTCTTCTCATTCTCGCTGTAAGACATAAGATTGGACAGTGAGCGCCTCATCCCAGATACAGAGAAGGGGAGGAGGGGCTCGGGATTACCTCCCCGGGACTTGGCTGAACACGCTCAGCAGATGCTTGATGTTCTTGCTGGCCACGGCCTCTCTGGTCGCACTCTGGTAAAACAGAAGGACGAGGTCGTTATGACAAGTGCTGCGCCAATACAGCTACACAACAGGGGCGGAATCACCGGGGATACACTCAGACGGCTCTTACCGTGAGTTTACTCCGCGCCTCCGGAAGACTGAACAGCGGCGGAGACATTTTTTCCACCGGTTACCAGCATCTACGGCGCATCCCGATGACGTAAGCAACACCATAGAGAGGAGCGATCAAAGGACTTCCGGCGAGTCAGAGACGTTCTAGCCGGAGAGTGTGGCGCTCTATGGTACTCGGCGGAGCAGGGTTGCGCAGGCGCTGGCTTGAGTTGTCAGTAGTGGATGATGGGAATGAAAGAGAGAATGGACACAATGTAGACTCATGTAATAGACCTTTAGGGCTTAAAGGGGTCGTTCATTTCCTACCAGAATCATTGCAGCAGCTCCTGGGGGCCCAGCAGGTTTCACCATTCTTTTATCCTGTCACTGCGGTAGTGCTCATGTGCCTCTACTTATGTCACTGGAGCTGTTCACATCCAAACAGTGGTGTAAGGCTGCGATCACACTATGTTAATGCAAGCGTTGCAGGTATCCGTCAGGGAAGTGAGAAGAAAGGTCCACGGCGGATACCGAGAAACAGCCGAGGCGGACCCATAGGGGATAAAGGAGAGACGTAGTCCAACGTGCGCTACAATTTTCTCTGTTTGCCAGCACATTTGTTTATTTGACGTGACACAATAGCGCAGTCCGCAACACTATTGAGTCCCGCAGGAAATACGTACACAATGGGAAATGGAGCAGAGTTAGCCCCCGCTGGGGTACAGCTGCTGTGTTTAACTCAATGGGGCTGGCGTGGCTGCATTGCAGTATTCAACTGGGGACCTTTCTTCACAGTACGGAGACCTGCAATGTGTGCTTTAACGTAGAGTGGACCCACCTTAAACGGGTTTTCTCGCTATAAAGATCATATCTCAAATTATGGGGACAGTAAAAATAAGCACTTTTGTTATTGGGTTGCATTACCTAAGTCACTTGGTTTAGCAGATATGAGCTTTTCTGTGCATCTGTTTTCTATTTCTGCTACTGCTAGTCGGGACACGCCCCCTGCACTGTGATTGACTAGTTGGGACACGTCCCCAGATGGATTCCGCCCTGGACACGCCCCCTGCACTGTGATTGGCTGACTGACATTTCATGCAGCCTGTTGGGATACGCCCCCAGACAGGAAACGCCCCCTGCGCTGTGATTGGCTGCCTTCACACACTGTGTTTACTCCCCTCTGAGCTGTTAAAACCAAAGTAAAACCGAGGCTGCTGGCTGTATACTCATCTCCCAGCTCTAAGGTGAATGATCTGACTAATTACTGAATGTTTAACTCATAGATCCCTTCATATAACAGTCTTATGTCCTGTGTTCCCTCCATATAACACAATCTTAGTCTCCTGCCTGATAACAGAAGGAAGGGTGGGGGAGGTCAGTGTGCTTCCTCACATGTGTTTCATCAGTTCAGGCTGTGTGTATAACTGGTTATGGCACAGCAAGGAGCTTGTGGCCTGAAACCCCTTTCAGATACAAGAAACATCAGGAGCTTCAGATCTGTTCTGTCCAGACAACCTTCCCCTTTATGCAAATATAGAAAATGATGTCACAGTTGAGGGGAGGAGCAGTGGCTTCCTCACATGTGTTTCATCAGTTCAGGCTGTGTGTATAACTGGTTATGGCACAGCAAGGAGCTTGTGGAGCCTGAAGCTCTGCAGATACAAGAGAACACTGCAGGAGGCTGCAGATCTGTTCTGTCCAGACAACCTTCCCCTTCTACTGCAAATATAGAATGATGATGTCACGCTCTCAGGAGAGAGAGACACTGCCTCTGCAGGAGACAGCCTGCTGAGAGAAGAGACAGGCCTGCTGAGATGAGAGACAGGCCTGCTGAGAGAAGAGACAGGCCTGCTGAGAGAAGAGACAGGCCTGCTGAGAGAAGAGACCCGCCTGCTGAGAGAAGAGACCCGCCTGCTGAGAGAAGAGACCCGCCTGCTGAGAGAAGAGACACGCCTGCTGAGAGAAGAGACACGCCTGCTGGCAGGAGACACGCCTGCTGAGAGAAGAGACTCGCCCCCGGATTTCAAATTCAATCTCATAGAATTAGCTGGAGAGTACAAACACTTCAAACGATAAGACCCCTTTAACTCCTTAAGGACCGAGTGTTTATTTTGGTTGACGCGTTCATTTTTTCCTCCTTGTCTTCAAAGAGCCATGACTTTTTTATTTTTTCATCTACATAGACACGAGGGCTTTTATTTTATGGGACAAGATGTCCTTTCTAATGGTGTAATTTACCCTACAATAGAATATATTGGGAAACTGCAAAAAAAATTCTAAGTGGGGCAAAATGTGAAAAAAAAGTACTTGTGCTATGTTTGCGGGGCTTTTTGTTAAAACGTTCACTCTCCAGTATAAGTGATTCTCTGTGTTCTACAGGTTGATACGAATCCAGCAATATCAAACATGTAGGGTTTCCATTATGTTTTGGTATTGTAAAAAAATCTAAACAGTTTCTATTTTTAAAATTTTTAATGTGGCGACATTTTCTGCGACCACTAACTTTTTTTTATCTAACACCAACGGACTTCAGTGAGGGTGCATTTTTTTGCAGGCTGAAAAACACTTTTTATTTGGTACTATTCTGGAACACATGTAACTTTTTTGATCAATTTTATTCCAATTTTTAGGGGATTCAGGGTGTTCGCTATGGGAAAAATATGTTCTATTTTTTAAAAATCGGATTTTTGGATCCGATCCCTTTTGTGGACTTTTTTTTAAATTTTTTTTAGAAAATGGCAAAAGGGGGGGGAGATTAGAACTTTTAATATTTTTTTTTAACTTTTAAATTTATTTTAAAAAATTAAAAAACCATACATTGATTCACCCTAAACCCATCCCCCTTTTTTCCCTTTGCACTTTGAATTCGGGGCGTGTTTTATCCTTCTACATTGAGAAAACCGGTCTTACAAGAAAACCGGGTTTTCATCCTATAATAAAACAAACGGGTCTGACATGGACCTCGGGACTTGATACCCCATACAAGAGGGGATATCTCAGAATAGGTGGGCACGTTGATGGACATATATTGCAAAGGGGGTTTTTTTTTTGCAAATTTTTTAACATAAAAAAAAAACCCCCTGTAGTGAGAAACCCCTTTAACCCCCAGGGGCTTTGACCAAAAGGGGGGCACAATTAATTACACCCAATGCATTGGGGGTAAAAAGATAGCGTTTTACTTTCTGGCCGGGGCGGGAAAGTAAAAAACAAAAAACATGGGGGGCGGGAACCCTTCCCGGGCGTCCCCCACCAGTTTAACCAAACCCGGGGCCCCAGTTCCTCCCCTTTTCCTCACCCCAATTAGTTGCGGGGCCGAAATTCCCACGGCATCAAAGGGGTTAAACAGCACTGGTTGGTCCAGCACCACCCTGTCTTAATAGGGTTAGTTTTCCTCCCCCGTTGGCTGTGTAGGGGAATCCTGCGAAACCCCTTTACTGGCACGGGAAACGAAAATTTTATGTCCAGTGTCGTTAAGGGGTTAAAATTCCTTAAAGGGAACTTGTCAACTGGTTTAAAATTCTCAAATGTTTGGCTGCATGAAATAGATGCTGGTTTCCAGTCCCAAGGGGGGGGGTTTTTTACCATAAATGTCAGGTCCAGAGTAAAACACTCAGTAAAGTCGAGTTGGGTACTGTGATCTTAACTGGCAGCTTCTAAAATTTTCCCCACTTTCCCAAAACTAAAATTTTGGGGAAAAACCATGTTACATGTAAAAATGCTTTAAAGTCAAATGGTGAATAGTGTGACAAAATGTTAAAAAGCCACAGTGCACTAAAATCCATTCATTTTTAGCTTCTTCATGTGAAAAGTGTGTAAGAAAATAAGATCCACCATAATATTCTACTCAAACTGTGAAAAACTAAAAAAAATAAACACTTGTGAATGTGCCATGAGTGTTAATTAGAGGTACTAATAAAAAGCTATTTTACACATGAAACACCTCCAAAAGACATTTGTCCTATGACTAGATTAGATTGGAAGCAAACAGCAGGTGTCAGCATAAGTACAGTAATAGTTCTTTTCATAGTTCTATAATCGGCTCTGTTAGATTTAGGGGCCGTTCACACGGCCCACAGGACAAATACTGCCGGTTTTGCCGCCGTATTTGTCCTGTTTGCGGCCGTCCACACGACCGCGGGGGGGGGGGGCGGCTTTTCCGCGATGAGCGAAAACAGCCCTTTCCCCCCCTCCCATTGAGATGCACAATCTTCCGTCCGGAAACCGGACGGAAGATTGTGCATGTTCAATGTTTGTCGCCGGTCCCCGCGAAAAAACCCGCCAGGCGGGAAAACCGTGCAGTGGGGACTGCTGCAGGGGTTTTTTCCATAGAGCACAATTATGCTCATTTTGGGGCCGGTTTTTCAGGCGGTCTGAAAAACCGCAAACCGGCTGAAAAACCGTCCGAAAACCTGTGCCGTGTGGACATGCCCTTACAGTAAATCCTCAGGGCTCGTTCACACGGCTGATTTGGGCACTGATTTCAGCCATATTGCGCGCCGTATTTGCGCTGCAGTACAGCTGAAATCCGTCCCTGCCATTACGGTAATCCACAGTTCTCATAGAGAACAGAAAGTGACATGTCAATTATTTACGGCATGTACGCGCCGTGAATAATGAATGTCAATTACGGCAGCCGACGTAATTGCGGGGCGAAATCCGTCACCACAATTACGTCGGCAATAAGCCGTGTGAACTGGCCCTTAGGGTAAGAGCAGACCCAAAAAATTAATCCCTTCAGTTCTCCAATAGAATCAGGTCCAAGCCAATGGCCCAAAATCCTCATACTAGAAAACACTGAACTTTCAGGCTTAAAATGATTTGTCTAAGAATACAATATTAGAGGGTTGGCAGCAAAAACATTCCTTACCCCTCCCAAGGTATTTTCAACACATTAATTCAGTGTTTCTCAACATTTTTGAACCTAGTACTCCTCAAGTCAAAGAAATTGTAACCAAGTGTCCCAAAGCCACGGTCCATCACAATCTTAAGGTTATGTACACACGGAAATTATTGGGATATATCTCGCCCCATATTTTGCGCCATACTGCGCTAAATACGGGGCGGGATACTTCCCAATATTTACGGTAATTCACAGTTCTCATAGAGAACTATGGATTACGTCTCCTCTCCCCACTCGCACAATACGCCGAGCGGGGAGATAAGTGACATGTCAATTATTCACGGCGTATACGCGGTGAGAGTAATGAATGTCTATGAGGCCGGCTGGCTGATGGCCCCCCGCCCCGCTCCCGAGCACACGGCGTAATTGCGGGCAAAATACGTCCCGCAATTATTGCAGTGTGAACATAGCCTAAAAGGGTTTTCTCACCATGCTGTTTTACAGAGTCACAGGCAGCTTCAGCCTCACATTATCTGGTCAGTCTGTGGGTGGTTCTTTAGCAGTTATTAGCATACTTAGTTCCTCTGTAGGTACCTCAGCCTGTTACAGTGAGATTACTGCAGGAGATTTAATTTAGTAACAAAGCTATAGGACCCCCAAGAGTGAAAACAAGGTAATTTATCTAATCTTGTTGGAGATAAAGACTCTGTCCAACCATGTTGATGTCACTCACTGTTTTCTGTCTAATAAGTAAGGGAGATATGGACAGTAACCTTGGGGAAAATTGTGTGCATTAAAGAGCGGGAAAAAATCCTCTTATCTCCGCCAGGGCAATATATTTTAAAAATTTCCATCGCTTTTCCCCAAATTTTGGAAACTAATCTTTTAAGTGAAGAACCCCTTTAAGCAGATGTCCTTAGCTGGCAGCATATTGCACTATGATGCCTCCAGTACTGCAAATTCATGCATAAAGCGATCAAATATTTAAGGGAAAAACCAAAATCCCAAAAAAACAAAAGAGGGCCCCTTTTTTGGGGTTTGGGGCGGCATGTTTTGGGGGTGCTGTGCCCCGCAGTCCTGGCCAAAAACCCGCGGGACGGCGAAGGGGCCCACTATTACCCGTTTATCACATGGAAACCCTCCGAGCACCAACAGCGATCTTTTAAACTATAACACCTCCTCTGGAACTGCAAATAGTTGAAACTGCTATTTTGGAAACCAAAAAGTGAGAGGGTCTTCCCACTCTTTTGGAGTACTCCCAAAGGCTTTCAAGTTTCAGGCCCCTTTTAGTATTCCAGAAAAGGTTTTGGGGGTGAGAGTGTCATCACGTTGCCTGCGCGGCCTTATTATTTCATGGCATATGTGCAGGAAAAAGATGGAGAACAGTGAGAGCCCCGTCAAAGCAGCGGGGGAGAGAGGTGAGTACTGTTACTTTTTTTATTCTTTTTTCGGCGGGCCCGTAACCGCCTATAGACTATGGGGAAACCCATTTCCCTGCTTATAATGGGCCTTTTGGGGGGAAAAATTTTCCCGCCAAAGGGGACCTTACTTGCCTATACCCGCCCAAAGGGGGGACCTATGCCTGGGATATTTCTGGCTATGAGGGACTAAGCCTGCCCATTTAAAATAAGGGGGCCAAAGTCCCGCCTACATTTAAATATGGGGGACCTTTGGGTGCCTAAAGTGACTATGGGGGAACCCATAAACCCGTCCCCAAAAATGAAATATGGGTTTTACCTATACCTGCCTACACTGCCCATAGAAAGGAACCCATGCCTGCCCTTTTGCCAATGGGGGACCTAATTCCTGCCTATGGGGGGCTAGGCCCGCCCATACGCCCATGGGGGACCCATTCCTGGGTTTTTGGGGGCTAAAGCCCGCCTATACTGCCCATGGGGGGGCCTATTCCTGCCCATTGGGGACCTATGGGCCCACCTATACTGGGCCCATGGGGAAAAACCCATTCCTTCTAAAGGGGGGGACCTATACCCGCCCCTTTTCGAAAATGGGGGACCTATTTCCCCCTGTGGGTGACCTATACCTGCCTATACTCCCCTTTGGGGAAATTTTACCTCCTTTGGGGGGGCTAGCCCCGCAAATTTTCTGGGGCTATAGGGGACCCAACCTGCTTATACTGATTATTGGGGGCCCTTTTACCCGCCCGTCTGGGCCCTGGGGGGTTTCACTTTACTATGGGGGACCTATAACTGCCTATGCTACCATGGGGGGAACCCATAAACCCTATTAAAACAATGGGGGACTTAACCTACCCCAATGAAAAATGGGGGCCCATCCTGCATAAATTTTTTAGAGGAACTTTTGTTGCCAAAACTGACATGTCCCCTGATTCAGAAGGGGAAAAGTCTTTTCCTTTAAAAGGGGAGAACCAAAAAATTGGTCGTGTGAGGATTTACTTGCCCTTCAGACCCCAATTTACTGTTTTTCTTTAAAACAATGGCTTTAAAGGGGAAAAGAGCTGAGGAGCTCAACAGCGCACTTTTTTAGGGTGTAGTTACCTCAGTTTTTACATGTAGCTCGAAAGGGGCCCTTTCAATTTTGAAAAAGGGGTTTGAGGGAAAACCATTTTAAATTCAACACAGACAGCTGTTTGGGGTTTTGCCCCTTTGTCATTTCAGTGTTGAACTTACTGGTTTGCTGGGGGGGGAGGGAAGAGTTGGGGTTTGGAAGGGGGAAAATCTTTTCCTTTAAAAAAGAGGGAAACCCAAAAAATTGGTCGGTGGGAGGGTTTTTTTTTGTCATTCAGACCTTCCCCTGATTTTTTGCATAAAACAATTGGGGTTATGGAAAAAAAGCTGAAGGGTCAACAGCGCCTCTATTGGATGGGAGTTTTCCTCAGTTTACTTTTAGCTCGCGGGGCCTACAATGTGAAAAAGGGTTTTGGGGCAAAACCCGTTAAGTTCAACCCACAAAACAGCCGTTTCGGTTTTTTGCCCCCCTTTTAGAATGTGTTTTTTGTTTTAAAAATATAAATTTTTACCTGTGAAGTCTTTTTAACCCCTTTTCGACCCGGCGTATGATATCCCCGGGCCGCAAGGGCTTTGAGGGCGATCGCTCCCGACCCCCCCCGCACAGCCCCCGGGGTTAGCGGCTGATCCCGCAAAACCCCCGTAAACAGCGCCCGGGGGGTGCTCCGCCCCCCCCTGGGGCTGTTTTTAAACCCCTCAAAACCGCGGAAAAGATGGCCGCGGCATCGCGAATGCTTTGGTGCCGCACACCGATCGTTACGGTCCCGGGGACCGCGCAGCATGCGCCCGATCACGACCGGGGTGGTGGGGAGCCTTGAAGGCCTTAAATTTCCGGGGTTTTCCCCATTTTGGCCTAGACGGAAGTGGGGGAAAACCCCCATCTTTTTCACCCCAAGCTTTTCCCATGCAATGATTTGGGTATTAAAATCGCGCCCCCTAGTGGTCAAGCACCATAGGGGGACTAAATGTTACAGTAAAAAAAAAATAAATAAAAGTTTTAAAGTACAAAAAAAAAGTATTAAAATTCAATCACCCCCCTTTTCCCCATTTTACAAATAAAATCATTAAATAATAAAACAGTTACACATATTTGGTATTGCCGCGTCCGAAAAAGTCCGATCTATAAAAATATAACATCATTTATACCCTACGCTGTAGAAGAAAAAAACTCCAAACGCCAAAATTGCGTTTTTTGGTCATTTTATGTCACTGAAAAAATGGAATAAAAATTATCAAAAAAGTCGCATGCATTCAAAACTGCTAGCGATAAAAAGTACACTTCAGCCCGCAAAAAATGCCCCCTCACTGACGTCCGTAGGTGTTAGTACAAAAAAGTTATTGGTCGCACAAAATAGCGCTGCAGCGCAAATTTCAAAAATAGAAAATGTTTGGAATTTTTTTACGGTACCAAAACATAACGGAAACCCTACATGTTTGGTATTGCCGGATGCGTAACAATCTGTAGAATACAGATAACACATTATATTTACCGAAGATTGAACGCCGTAAAAGCAAAACACCCAGAAACATGGCGAAAATACGTTTTTTTCACAAATTGTCCCACTTGGAATTGTTTTGCGGTTTCCCAGTATATTCTATTATATAGTGAATAACACCATTAGAAAGTACATACATCTTGTCCCGCAAAATAAAAGCCCTCATGTGTCTATGTAGGTGGAAAAATAAAAAAGTTATGGCTTTCTTAAGGCATGTAGGGAAAAACTAACTTTTAACCAAAAAAAAAACGCCGGGTCCTTAAGGGGCTAATAAATATGTTCAAATAATAGAATTAAAATATAGATATATATTTATTTTAATGGCAAGAGATATGTAATGGTTAGCATATGAAATAAATATAAAATGTTAAAACAGGAATAGAAAAAGTGTATGTCACACACACTACATTTATATAACGTATTAATTATAACAAGACAAGCTATAACTTTAGAAAGAAAAAAATATTTATTAAATACTTTTTAAGATGGGTAAAAAACTCCCAAAACCCACCACCCCACTCCACCTGCCACCCTCACCCTCTTCCCACAACTTTAAATAAGTCCAAAATTACTTGGACAGACCAAAAAAATAAAATAAAAAACAAATTAAACTTTAAAACTTCTTGAAATTGCTGAGGGGGAGAGAGGGGAAGGACAGGTGACAGTGGAGGGTGGGTAGTGGTACCAACTGCTGGAGTTTTGATGATAATATGCTGGATCTATAGGTGCCCCAACAGTGGGCATATATTGTGGTGGAGGATTTGGCAGAACAGTGGGTGGTGGAGGGAGTGAAGGTTGAAAAAAGAGTCTGTCCGGGCAGTTTCGACCCTTTAAAGGTGGGAAAAGGTGCATGGGGTTCTGCCATCCACCCATTTTGGACGCACAGACCAATTTAGCCAAAGGGGGGGGAATCAAAAATGCCACCCAGTGTGGCAAAGTGCCCTGTAATGATCGGTTTTCAACCCGAAAATGGGGGGCAGCTGTCTAGGGGCCATGACCCAAAATGTCAAACCCGATTTCACTGGGGACCCGCCCTATAAAAAACAGGGTTGGATTCCAAGTCTTTTTTTTCCCTTTTACATGGGGGCCCTTGACCACCCCGCGTTTGGTGCGGGGGGGGAACAGGGAAAATGTGGGGGTGGACCCCAGAAAGCAGCAGCTGCCAATGGTGTGGGTGCTGCTGCTGAGGGTGCCTTTTGTTGAGTCCCCTACTAGCCCTTTCGGCCCTTGAGCCCCCCTGAAGGCCCCCGGCGAGTCCCCTCTGCTTCCTGCATAGCTGAGGCAGCCATGTAGGGAATGGAGTCACTCTCCCTAAATTGATGTTCATCGTCCTCAGCGGGAACCACTGGCCTGGCTCTTTTGACATTGCCAGTTGATCTATGGATCAAAAAAATTAACATTACTGATCTATTAGATTTGTATCCCCAAAAATTATATAAACAAAATTATATTACTGGTGGGTGCCCCCTGAAAAAGGAAAAAATCAGTCTCGTGGGGCATTTGTCCGATGGGAGAGGCCCCACTACATTCCCCTGCACGCTGCCACTTGTAGGGAAAAAAGAAAGTCTGTTAAATTTAAGCAATAAAAGTAACCATCTTTCCCAGTACCCCCCCCGCTTTCCCCTGATTGCAGTGGCTGTCACTTCAAAATGTACCCCCTTTTTTTTTTTAAAAAGGGACGTCCTCTGCAACTAAAAATTTTATTGTGGCCACAGAGCTGAAGTTATCTTCTTAAACTGACATGGTGTCACACTTTGAAGTGAAGGTCCGGGAATGGAGAGAGGAAGACCCTTGAAAAATACTTGCCAATTTTTTGAACGGGGGAAAAAAGGGGAGGGCCCGCATCCAAAATTTGAATGACCATGTCCCCTTTTTGTGACCCTGCCCCCTTTTAAAAAACCCCACCCCCCAACTAAATATGTAAGCTCTGAAAAAAGCTAAATTGGGTTTTGGCATCACCAGCTTTCCTGGCTGTTGGATAGCCTATTACATCCAGGAGAGCTGGGAGATACCCCCAAATTGGCCTAACCTAAACCCTTTAATTTCAATAAATATTTCTACCCTTAGTGATTTTAAAGTGGGAATACCAGTGTACACAGGGTTGCAGACGTTTTAAGTGACTTTAGTGCAGTAACTCTAGGGATCATGGGGAATCCCCCTGTGGGAAAATTTTTTATCTTTCCCTTTTTTTCTCCATCCCCTAAACTGCATGATGATTATACGTCATGACTCATCCCCCGCTGTAATTTTACCACAAAAATCTTAAAATTTTATTTTTTTTTTTTTACACTTCCCTACCGTAACACCTCTGTACAAATCGCAGGGGTATGGGGGGGAGGTTTTGGGGGTGGTAGGGGGAGGTGGGGAAAGGTTTTAGGGTGAAGGGGAGGGGAGGGATATGGGATATTATGAAAGTTTAGGGGGGTTTTATTTTGTGTTGGCATGATGCATAACACAATGGTGTGGGAGGGGTGGGAAAAGGAGTACAGAGAACTGCTTACAATCTCCTTGGGATAGCATAGGACCACCCCTCTGGAGATTGTGCTGCGGCTGCGCCTGCACTCCCCAGAATCATATCGTGCAGGTTGAAGTCCATACCCTGCACCCCCAGAAGATCAGCAACAGCCATGACCTTCATGGGGTGCAGGAGATGGAGTTTTATAATGTCATTTTTTTTAATGTTCTTATATTCATACTGGTTTCCCCTTTGGACTATTCAGACTCATTGGATTTTTGACCAACTTTGGGTTTGATTTCTTTAATTAATGGGAAAAAGGCTGTAGCCGGGGAGTGTTTATTTAAATAAAAGTTTTTTGTGCAATTTGTGTGTTTTTGTTTCACATTTATTTCCAGTTTTAGTAATAATGGAATCTGACAGACACCTCTCCATTACTAGCACTCGGGCTTAGTGTCAGCCAACAGTAGTTTTTGTCACTCCAAGGCTAAGGCCATGTTCACACGGTGTCATTGCGGGGACGTATTTCACCTGCAATTACGCTGTGTGCTCGGGGGCGGGGGGACCGGCAGCCCGCTGGCCCCATAGACATTCATTATTCATGGCGCGTATTCGCCGTGAATAATTGACATGTCACTTATCTCCCCGCTCGCCATATTGTGCGAGCAGGGAGAGGAGACATAATCCATAGTTCTCTAAGAGAACTGTGGATTACCGTAATGACTGGGACGTATCTCGGCCCATATTTTGTGCAGTACGGCGTGAAATACGGGCCAAGATATGTCCCAAAATAAGCCGTGTGTACATATCCTAATACTAACCCCGTGTCACTATTGCCCCAGTACCTAAAGCACCATGGGTACTGGGAAGAGCCAGGTAACCGTCAGGATCAGACCCTCTAATGTAATGGTCTGCCTCTGGGGTGGCTGGGGCTGGGATTTTTAGAATGGGAAGGGACCAGTGTTAATTGACCTTTCCATTCTAATAGTATCAGGCTGCAGTGGTCGGTTTTACCTTGACTGCTTATGGAAAATGGAGGGGACCCTATGTCTTATTTTTTTTTTCAAGATCATTTATTTATTGAGAGTCCTAAGTGGGCACTTTCTGTAATCATTACAGCGGATGCCCATGTACAGATAAGGGGCAAAAGATAAGTGGGCAACACTTACTCCCTTGCACATTCAAACACACCCCTCCAATGTACACTCAAACACACACACACAACCCTTGCATGCACACAAACACACACACACCCCTCGCATACACACTGAATTACACACACCCATCCCGCACACACTCAAACACACCCCCCTCGCACGCACACGGAACTACACACACCCCTCCCACACGCACTGAATACACACACCCATCCCCCACACTCAACACACACACACCCCTCGCACGCACATTGAAATACACACATCCCTCCCCCACACGCTGAAATACACTAACACCCCTTCTTCCGCACACTGAAATACACTAACACCCATCCCCTCCATGCTGAAATACACACAGCCCTCCCCCACACACAAACACACACACACACACTCCGCCTCACAGTGAAATACACAAACAGTCATCCCCCACATACTGAAATACACACACCCCTCCCTGCACACGAAAACAACACCCTTCCCTGCACACTGAAATTCACACACCCCTCCCCCCGCACACTGAAATACACACACCCCTCCCCCGCACACTGAAATACACACCCCTCTCTGCACACTGAAGTACACACCCCTCCCCCACGCACTGAAATGCACGCACCCCTCCCCTACACACTGAAATATACACACCCATCCCCCTCACACTGAAATACACACCCCTCCGGTGCACACTGAAATACACACCGCTCCCCCACACTCAACTACACACACTCAACCACTGCACACACACACTCCTCCCCCGCACACTCAACCACACACACTCAACCACTGCACACACACACCCCTACCCGCACACTCAAACACACACTCAACCACTGCACAAAAAAACAACCTCCTCCCCTCACACACACACTCTGCCACCCCCCTTCCCACACACACCCAGTACTGCACTCACCTGTCCTGCTGCCAGCATCCTGGCTCTTCATGCTGCTCCTCTGCTCTGGGAGAGGGGCGGAGCCTCGTGGGTCCTGCTAAGCCCCCCCCCCCCCATTTCCAACAGTGCTCTCTGGGGCTTCCTGCTCTCATAGCTTCCTATGAAGCAACCAGAGCATCCCCGGTGGCGGCGGTCAGTGGCTTCAGGGCAGCGTCCAGAGATGCTGCCCTGATGCCACTTACACATAGAACCTCCGGCAACTCTTCAGCTGCGGGAGGTTAAGCAACCCACCCGGGAGGGCAGAAGAAGGCCCCCATTAGCGGGAGTGACCCGCCCAACCTGGGAGGATTGGCAAGTATGCTGGAAAAATAGTCAGCTGGACAACTTACAAGATGTCATGGTCCACACCACGGTCCCCGCTCTGTAACACAGACATGCCTGTGTCCCTGTTGCGGCACCAGACCTCTTTCTCAGTGTGTACTCACCTCTCCTCACTCCTGCTCAGCCTCTGTCTGCTGCCGTAGTCCTGTGCACATAATCTAATTACCTGGCCAATGACCTTTCACCACTTGGGATTTTAGGAATATCCTGCCTGAGCTCCTGATCAGTTCGTTGATGTTGGGTCATTTTCCTACATTGATTCTGACTTCTGGTTGCTGTTGTGTTACCTTCGTTCACTGATATCCTGGTTCCGGTTACCTGCCACTACGCCAGTCTGCTACCTGCCTGTGTCTTCTGGATGCGGTTTCCGTACCCAGGATTTCTCTTATCATGGAGCTCTGCGTGGGCATGTGTCTGAAATGATAAAAAGAGGAAAACAATAATTAATATATTTGACTTTTCATGAAACTGGGAAATGTTTTTTTTTTTTAAATAAATGTTATTGCAACCAACTGTGCTGCTGGCAATATTTAAACACATAGGTATTATAAAATTAAATAATATGCACACTGCTACTCTTTCACTTTCGAGCACATGTACTTCTAAACATAATAGAAAAACTTTTTTTATGGATTAAAAATTAATAGAGATATTACCATTCACGCTGACACCCAACTCGGAGAGCAGTCTGCTGACATCCATGTCCATGCACTAACTTTCTGGATGGTTTTATACATTCCCATTAACTTCAATAGTAAATTTTCTGCTGGTTTCACAGTCCTCCTCCCTTACCCGCTGCGGCCCCTGCCCTGCAGCGCTCAGCAGCTCAAGTTGCAGCTCACACTGTGCTTCATGCAGTGGCATGCAGAAGGGTTCTCCTGCTGTTTCTAGCACGAAGGGTATGTTCACACAGCGTATTTACAGTGAGTACTATGGAACGTAAGTGTGCCGAAGTATGTGCCGCAAATATGCTTCAAACAACGGTCACGTAAAGCACTCATTGAGTGCTGTGTAAAACATTGTCATGTGAACTCACCCTAATTATAAAGATGCCGTCTTTTCCACTAGGTGTTTTTCCTGTTGCTTCTGTGAGGAGAGGCGAGGGGAAGAGTACATCACCCAGCTTCTCCTTCTTCTTTTCATCTGCCTCTTCCATCGCTCCACTCCGCAGCCATGTCACCATATTCTGAGATGCACTCTTCCATCTGCACAAACTCAGATCTTGCCGCTTCTTCCCTGCTGGTCATCCTTCCATCACTCCTGCTGCTTCCTAGGGGGATGGTGAGGCAATTCGTGCCACTCCAAGCCGCCCAGCACTTCAGCACTGCTAGCCAATTCACTTAGCTCTTCCAATGCAGATCTAATGGTTATACAGTTCTTTTCTGACATTGCTCAAAATTTTCTTCAAACTGCTAAACAGCCCCAGTTTGCTGAGCACCTGTAGCTAGGAGGCCTGCCAATTTCTGCCCAGTTACCAAGCATCCAGTTTGGACCAGATCCCAACCTGCTTAGCGAGCAGGTAGCACATTGAATATAAAAAGGTAGAAGGAGAGTTATAGACAAGATAAACACAATCAGCAACAACTCCTGTACCGACATGGTGTTTACATGTCTCACCCAAAAAATTGATTATGGGAGTTCCGTTCATTGTTGCATTTGATCCAATATTTGTCATGTTCCTCCATTTGACGACATGACCACAAGTCTTCAGGTGGCGTGTGCGCACTTGGTCACTCCCCTGAGTGAACAAGATGAGGATCATCGATGTAGTACCTAAATGGAGCCAGTCTCTAATTTGCATGCGCACACTCTGTATATGAGAGGTGTACACGAAGTTGCTGGAGATTGGAGACCCTAATGCAGCTGCGCAGGATGTCGGCAACATAGTGAAAGCCTGGAGATACACAGTAACTATTGTGAAACGAAGAGGAAGTGAGGCAGTAAGCAGTGGCAGGAAGCATCCATTTTTGATACACATTGAGAACTGATGATTGGTAATTGGAGACTGACAACTCTCTTCCCTATTGGCTGTGTAATGATTGGGTGGGACTGTTAGGGGATAGCACTATAGTGGCCATACTTATTTTTGGACAGCATTATGTCCTTCTAAACCCAGTTTAGACATTACATTTGTTTATTTTGGTTACCCCATCCCCATAGGGAAAGAAACAGTCCACTGAGGAATTGGCAATATAGTCCCTAGTGAAAGGTGTCTGGGTGAGTTTTTGAACATATGATGTTACATCTCTGCTGCTGCTTAAGCTAGGGCACAGTATGGAGTGTAATGGATATACCTGCGGGGTCACTCTTGTCAGGGTGGATACCCCGCTAAGGGAAAGGGTAGGGTTTATAGGATATAGGGACAGTAAATTCTAACCCAACATAATACTGGCACATAATACTGTATGGGCATTATACCGTTGAAACCAAATTTTTTTTTTTTTTTTAAAAAAGGTTAATATTAAAGGTTATATTTTAAAGGGTGGATAAACTGCCTAAGAAAACAGAAACCCCCATGTTTGGGGAAAGATATTATAAAACCCTTTGCGGTGGGTCTTATGTTTGCTTTGTGAGTTGTTACCAGTATTTTTTTACATAGATTCATAAACGAATTCTGAGTGGGAATCCATGTCAAAAAACAATCCTCTTCCTATCTGTTTCAAAAGTAAAGTCCTACATCTATTCAAGCAGCATGGAATCATCCACAGCAGATTTGAAACACACAATGTGGAAGAATAAGAAGTGATGTGCCACTTTCTAATGCGGAATCACTTCAGATTCCTGGGGGTGCCGAGGTAATGAGTTTCCTTTTGAAAATGGGGTTAATCCGATTCCATAACAGTAGTGAAAACCCCTGCTACAAAGTGAAAATCCATGAAAAGAATCTGAAGGAATCAACTTGGTGTTCTCCCATGGATTGTGTGACAGATTTTTCCAATAGAAAAATCAGTCGTGTGAACACATCCAGAGTATACATAACACTCATATCAGGAACATATTATTACACCTCTGCATGTGTAAAAGTCATGTCTAGCCTGATTGTTACCAGTAATTAATAGAAATATTAATTACCTGTTGTCACGTCAGAGGAGGTGCAGTGGGCCCTGACTGCCACCCAGCCCACCCCCCTCCCTATTTGGGGCGTGCTCCCCTAGAGGGGCAGACCCCAAAGGACGACAGCCCTACGTGCAAAGGGAGGGGCCGTCGGGAAAACCAAAGGGGGGGGTCAAACGGTCCCGGGAGCCCGGTAACGGTCAATAACAGGGAAGAAATATAACACACACGGGGAAAAAACGGGGGGAACTACACGGGGAAAGCCTGAGAGGACTGACCCGTTTAAATATTTTCCAGGAACCGCCCCCGCGTGATTGGTGCGGGCCCGGGGCCCTCTGATTGGCCTGATGAACCCCCTTGCTGGGAGAGGCCCCCAGACGTCATCCTGAGCTCCAAAGCAGCACCTCCCCCAGGGGTGGGTCCAAGCAAGGGGTTTAACCTTACGGGGTTGTGCACATAAAAAAGGTGCCTGGCCTGGAAAGATGACGTTGCAGTCCCCCCCCTTTTTTGGGAAGGGGCCACCGGACCCTCCCCTGGTTTTGGGGTTTTTGGGATGACCCTTGGGGAAATTTCCCAAATAAGGGCCCTTTTTGCTGAATGATCTAGCGGGAACCCACGACCTCTCCTCAGGACTGTACCCCTTCCGGGGCATGGATGTAACGAGTTTTGACTCTTCGAGAATCCAGGATTTGAGCAACCTCAACTCCCCCCCCTTAATTCAATGGAGGAGAGGTTTGGGGGGGTGGAATAACCGAAGGCAGTCCTCTTAAGGAGAGAACTGGAATAATTTGTCGGAAAACCAGAGGGTAATTTTTAGGCGGTATTTTCACAGGATTAAATTCGCCCAAAAATGATATAAGGCCCCACAAAGCGGGTCCCAGCTTCCCCCGAAGGGACCTTTAGATGAAGATTTTGGGTAAAACCACCCTTATCCCCAACTTTTAAAACCTCCAGAACAAAGACGTCTTTTCACTTATTCCTTCGGGGATGCTCTGGGCTTTTCCCCAAAAGTTCTTCTAACTTGGGGCCCCGACTTTGTGCACAAGACGTTAAGGATAGATCCAAAACCCCACTGTGATCGGGGGAAGCCAAGTTGCAAAAAAAACGGGAAACACCAGACGAGCTACTATCCTGTTATTTACGCAACTCGCCCAAAGGTAAGTTTTAAAACCCCAGTTCCCTGCGGGGAGGGAGACAAAAACGGATTTTCTGCTAACAGTTTGTTTCACTCTCTCCGTCTCCCCTTTTGTCCGGGATGAAAAGGCAAGGGAAGGACAGGGGGGGAAACCAGACCCTTAAAAGAGCTCTAAAAAAACAGGAGACAAATGAACTCCTCTGTCAAACAATTTTCTCGGGAAAACCCGGCGTTTAAGATATGTTTAAAAAAAAGCTCGGCCAGTTTTGGACGGGGTAAGTTTTTTATGGAAATCAGATGAAATTTACAAAAAAGTAAAACAACCCCCAAAAATGACGTGTTACCCTCGAGTAGGAAGATCATCATAAAATCCATAGAAATGGGTTTCCATTGCCGGCCCGGTATGGCAGAGGACAAAGTTCACCAGGAGGCCGAGTTCTGGGAACCTTTGCCCCGCAAGATGTCGCAGGCTGTCACTAGGCCCCCCAATCACAGCCAAGGGGCCACCAAAAATTTTGGGGAAAAAAAGTTTCTTAGTCCCGGGCCACCCCGGGATGTCCGAAAATACAGAATCATGTAATTTTTAATAAACGAAACCAAACTGGGGGGAAGAGACTTGGAAACGGGCAATAAAGGTCATCTCCTGGGGGTCTTGATTCGTGCCAAAATGGGGGGAAAGTAGCTGAGCCCCACCGCCTTTTTGGGGTTTTAAAAATGGACACCGGGTCATCCTGAGAAGAGTGACGGGACAGAAACTTTTGACAATGCGTCAGCTTTAACATTCTTAGGGAAAAACCCGGGCTATAGGAACCACAAAGTTAAAGCGAGTGAAAATAATGCCCAAAGTCCTGACGACGGTTTAACTCTTTAGCACTCTCTAAAAAAAGGTCAGGTTTTATGGTCCGTTGGACCTGATTGGTGTTGGGCACCTTCGGGAATGGCGCCATTCCTCGAAAGGCCCCCTTAATAGCAACAATTTTTTGGTTCCCAACATCATAATTCCCTTGCGGGAGAATTTTTGAAGAAAAAAGGCACAAGGAGGAGATTATCAGAGCAGCTGACCCCCCGAACAGAACCCGGGCCCTACTCCAAAAACAGAAGCACTACCCCCACCACAAGGGCTTGGTATGGTCACTTTAACCACACCAGGCCCCGGGAAAAACACTGCTTAAGTTTCTCGAAAGCCTCTAAGGCCTCGGGTTGCCATTATGAATTTACTCCCTTTTTAAACAACATCAATGGGGGCCGGGGCGAGCACAGAAAAAATTTTAAAAAAATTTCCGTAAAATTAGCGAAAACCCAGGAAACCCCTGTAAGGCTTTTAGGGGAAAAAGGACGAACCCAAATAAAAAATTGCCGGACCTTCCCGGGATCCATCGAAATGAGTTAGGGGTTAAAAAAAATATCCCCGGAAAGGACCTTTGAACCCGAAAAACATTTTTTTCAAGTTGACAAAAAAACTATTACCTTCAAAATCTGCAAACCTGCCGCATTGTTTTACGTGGAAGCCCAGTCCTGGAGTAAACAAAAGTCTCAGATAAACGACCTACAACGACCAAAAAGTTCCGGAAAAACATCGTTTACAAGGTTCTGGAAGACGCGGGGGATTTCATAACCCCCAAAAAGGCTAACAAGGTTTCAAAATGACCTTCCCCGGGGATTAAATGCTGTCTTCCATTCGTCCCCCCCCCTTTAAAACCCAATAAGGTTATAAGCCCTCTCAGTCCAAATTTTTTAAAACCATCGGCCCCCGAATCTGATTAAACAGATCGGGAATTAAAAGGAAAGGGTATTGTTTTTTTTCCTTACCCGTCAGTTCCCCGGGAGTCAATACCCTGTTTCCCCGTTTGGGAAGGGGCACCCCCCATAGTAAGACTAGGGGGGGTTTAGGGAGGTCAACTAAAGTAAGACGTACCCGAAAGTAAAAACGAGTAAATGTACGTTGTTGCGCCCGGGCCCCGCAAAGGCCCCGGGGGGCCGAAGGGACGCTTAGCTATAGGGCTCCTCAGGGAGGCATTAGCTGAAAGCCGAGACAGAGCACAGTGTCCCGGGCGCTGCGCCCCGGGCCCCGGGCACTGTCCGCGATCCTCCGGAGCGCTTATAGGTAAGGGATACCCGGGGGCACGAGTGAGCGCTCGTGCTCCGCAGTGGCCTTCCCCGGGGCGACCGCAGATCGCGGCTGTCTGAGATCCCGGCACAGGGGAGCGTGTGTCATAACACTGCTGGTGGCCGATGATGTCACCCCCCTGTGCCGGCAAGAAGATAGAGCAGGCGGAGAGCGCGGGGGAGGAGCACGGGGATCCTGTAATGATTTTTTGTTTTTTTTTTTGATATTATTTCCTACGCCTGCCTATACCTGCCACAGGTCATCCTGCCTTATACCTCCCCACAGCTGTCATACCTGCCTTAACCCGCCCTATACCTGCCTACAGCTGCCTATACCTGCCTACAGCCGGCCCTATAACCTGCCTACAGCTGCCTATACGCCCTATACCTGCCTCAAGCCCCCCTATACCCGCCAAAAAGCCGCCCTATACCTGCCTAGGGCCCATTACCTGCCTAGGGGCCCAATAACTGCCTATATTGCTTATGGGGGACATATACTCCCATTACCTGCTATGGGCCATAACCTGCCCAATTTTAAGACATACCCCGAAAATAAGAATAGTGGGACTTTTGGGGGTTAAAAAAAATGATGACGTGTTTACTTTTGGGGAAAACCGGTACATGGAGGAGGGACCTCTTTTTTCTTAACAAAAAAAGAACCCCGCACCCTTAGGGGACACCCGAAGGGCGGATGACCTTTTGTAGACTTTTTGTATATATGTTATGCAAGTCCTTTTTGGCCCCGACAATTGTTTCCTGCCTTTTGGGAAAACCCAAAACCCCCGGCAAAAGTTTAATAGCACAAACATAGGGCCCAGCGGGGGCAAAATCTTCCCGACGAGTCTTGGAAAAAACCACAGCTAAGTCACGAATAAAAGGGAGGAATCTGTTACTTCCCAATTACAGAATGACTGGGGGACTTTATTAACCCCCTGCTTACCCCACCTGACTAGTTCTCCCGACTTCCCGTAATCACGGGGGTTTTTTTTGGAGCCGGGGCATCCCAAAACACAACATCCGCGGGTAAGCCCCCATGTTTAAACGGGGTCACCTCCCCAAATAGCAAAGCCCCTACCACATCTAAAGCTCGGGTGGGGAAAATTTGGATCCCCCCCTTGACAACGGGTGAATCTATAGCAACCCCCTTTGCATTTAAATCTGATGGGGACCTCCGGGGAAGGCCCAAACCCCTTAACAAAGGGAACACCACAAAATTAGGGGCCCGACCCCAAATCCAAAAAAGGAAACCCCAAAACCAAAAAGGGGAAATATAAAAATTTTAAACGGGAAGTAAAAAATTTTTTTCGACCCCATAGGGAATACCTGTTCGCCTAGTTAAACCTTCCCGCAAATTTCCCCTAGGCGTTGGAGTTTTCCCGGCTGGGCCTTCTTCTTGGGGACATTTCCGATGAGGTGACCTTTCCCTAAGCATTTTTAGCAGGGCCCCTGATGCGGCGGTTGCCCCTGGGGCCCTTGACGCTGCCCGCAAGAAGGCCCCCAAATCTGCAGGGCTCCCCCAAAGGGGCTCCCCCGCCCCAGCGGGTTTTTTTGGGGGGTGGGGCAGAAGGGAGCATCGGGTGAAAGCGGGGGGGGGGGCTACGGGGTAAGTGCCCTTCCCGAGTTCTCCCAAAACCTTTTTCCCCAAACCCGCCCCGCCAGAGCCATGGCTTCATCCAGCGTGCCAGGGTTTGGGGTACGCCACCAACAAGTCCTTCAAAAGGGGAGGGCTAGCCCCAAAAACAAAACTGGCACGGAAGGGTTTTGGGGTCATTCCACCCGATGGAACACACAAAACCCCGGTATTCTGAACAATACCTTCTACTGTCCTTTCCCCTTTTTTAACGAGGTGAGCTGATCTGGGCCACTCCCCCCTATCGGGGGTCGTAAAAAAAGAAACCCCCAAAGGAAATTCAAAGAATCCGTCCACAAAGGGACCCCTCGGACGGTCAGGGGATAAAGAGTAGCCCACCCCTGAGGGGCCCCGGGAAAAGGGGGATATAAAAATTTCCCACTCTCTGTTCCTCATTCACGGGAGTTACGTGGGGGGGGAGGGAAAGAAAAAAAAGGGGAAACCCCCTCCTTAAACTTTAAAACGCCCTTTCCGTCCCCCGGAACAATCGGGAAACGGGAATAGGGGGTTCCAAAAAGGGGGGAAAGGGGGATGTCGGAGGACCCGGGGGCTAGGGGCCCCCTTGGTGGGTCCCCTGTTTGCGGGAACCTCATTGAAAGGGACCCCTGGAAAAACGGGGTGGGCCCCTGCATCTGCTCTCCCAATGCACCCAGGGGGTTTTTAATAGTGCTTGGGCGGGCAGTAATGTGGGCCCTTTGTGAAAATTTTTCCACATCAGAGGAGGTGCAGTGGGCCCTGACTCCCCCCCCCCCAAATGTCCCTTGCCTAATTGGCTTTGCTCCCCCTAGATGGCGGGACCCCAACTGGCGCAGTCCCTCGTGCTAAGTGCGGGGCCGTCGGGGGAAAACCCAAAGGGGTCAAATGGCCCCCCCCCCCCCCCGGAGTCAGTAAACGGTCAATAACCCCAAACCACAAACAGAATTCCAAAGATAAAACGGGAAAAAGCCGAGGTTCTTTACAGGGTTTGGGAACGAATTACTTTGACGGGTTTTCCCAACACGAAGTAAAGGGCAACCCGGGAGGTCAATAACAGAGGACGAAAAAAATATAACAACCCCACCAGGAAACAACGGGGGAACCCTATCACGGGAAAAAGGCTGAGGGACTGGCCGGGTTTAAATATTTTTCCCCGGGAAAACCGCCCCAGCAACTGATTGGTGGGGGCGCCCGGGGCCCCTTTTGGGCCTTGGATCGCAACCCCCTTCTGGGAGAGGCTGCAAAAGCTTTTCACTTTTTGGCCCCAAAAAGCAGCCCCTCTCCCGGGTGTCGGTAAAAGGGGCAGGGGGGTTTTTAAACCCCTTTTACGGGGGCGTTGTCGCACATAAACAGAAGGCTGCCTGCCTGGACATTTTGACCCCTTCTTGCCTTTCCCTTTTCCCAAAACTTTTTGACGGGGGTCCGGGTATATCTCCTTTTCCTCCAGCTCGCTGGACATCAGTCACCTGTAAAAGTCAGAGGGTGTGATAATATGTTCCTTATACATGTTTTAAAAGACACAAATATGAAATAACACACGGGGAACCATATGAAATTTATTTCATCTACAGGGGAAAAATATTAAATAGAAACGAAATCCCCCCATCATTTCCTTTCCCCCAAAAAAAAAATGATTTTATGGTCAAATAGAACATAAGGTTTTATTCTACAAGGGAAAAACCAAGGGAATAAGGGCAGCATTGTCCCTCTTCTTTTGTACCTGGGGTTTTTGTTTTTAAAATAAAGAAGCTTCTATGAAGGTATGCTTTTAAAGGGTATGTTCATTTTTGTATTTTTTTGACTTGATTTCATTTTATTTTTTTTTAAAATTCATGTCAAAAGCCAAATAAAATCCCCCTGGAAATTTCTACTGAGAATCCGAAATTCGTAATGCGGAAGGAAGAGAAGTGAGATATAACTTATTTAACATGGATCACCTGAGATTGCTGGTTGGGTCGCCAAGACACAGATTAGCCCCATTAAAATTGGACAAATCTGCCTCCAAAACAGTGATGAAAACCACTGCTATCAAGTGGAAATCTGCACCTGAGGAAAATTCCCCTTGGGGTTTCTGGAAAAAGATCCCCCATGTTTCTGACTTTAAAATTTCCAGCCCCTGTAAACATATACGGGGAAAATAAGAAAAAAACCCTCATGTATTGGGAAGATATTATAAAAACCTTTGAAAGGTACCCAACTAAACCTTTGAAATTTGAAGAGTATGTTTACCAGTCTTTTATTGACATGGATTCATACATTAATTCTAAGTGGGAATCCATGTCAAAAAAACTAATTAAATCCTCTTCCCATCTATTTCAAAAAAATAAGTCCCCACATCTATTCAACAGCATGGGGAATTTATCCATTCCCGATTTTAAAAAACACAAAGTGGAAAGGGGAAATTTAAAAAGTGAATGCCCAAAAATTTTTAATGCGGAATTTACTTCAATTCCTAGTCCGGGAAAACCCCATGCTCGGAAAAAGTTCCATTGAAAAGGGGTTTAAACCGCAATTTCCCTTAAACCCAAAGGCCGGGGGAAAAACCCCCGCCCCAAAAAAAGTGGGAAAAAAAACGGTAAGAATTTTGAAGAAAACAACTTGGATCTCTCCAATCAATTGCGTGACAGATTCTGGTGAACACACCCAGATACAAAATAACACCAGGGGGATCGCTGCTGTTTTTCGGGCCCAAGGGTGTACGGGTTGCCAAAGAATTTATAAAAAAACCCACTGTACCCACCAAAAGACTATTTGTGTCAGGTATAAGGGGTCTTTTTTTGAGAGACTATCCAAGGGGGGTAAAACCCTCTTACAACCCTTGGTAACACGGGGCCCAGGTCCCTTTACAGGGTAGTAAAAACGTCTTGCAATCCCCAAACACAAAACATGGCAGGGTGATTTTCCAAGGGGGGGGGGGGGAAACACATTGGGTGTGGAATCTTTATATACTAGTTTTCCCCATATGTAAACAATGAAGGGCCCTCTCCCTTTCACCTGTGGAAATTTGCAAATACCTTGTGAATTGAGGATTATATCCTCAAAGTTATCACTTTTTATGTCCCACAACTTCTTTTCCTTTAACGGGCATTTTTTTTTTCAACGTACAGGGGGGTCAATGGGGCGAAATTTTTGCCCCCATTGGCAAAAACCCTTTCCCCTGGCTTGGTGGAAAGAACTCTATAGTTTTCTATTTGGGTAAACCGTTTGCACATTAGATAAGTGGTTTTGGCCCCAACATTGTTTAACTTCTACTATCCCCGGGAAGGGGGAATATCTGGGCCCTACCCCCTTTGGGCTTATTTTTCAAAAACAAAAAATTTTTAATTTTGAATTTATTCTAATTTCAGCAACCCCTAAGCTTTTTTTTTGGGCCAAAATTTTGGGGGGGGGGGTGTGGAAGTACCCAACCAAACCCATGAGTAAAGTTTAACATTTTAAAAACCGACTTCGGTAACACAATACTTCAAATTTTAACAGCTATCATGCAAGTCTTAAATCATAAAGCAGTACCTATGGGGGAGATTTTGCGAGGGAAGGGGTTTAAATGGGATAATTAGAATCAAATTCCCTCAAGAACAAAGGAGATTGGGAAATTTGGCTTGGTTCACGGGTTATCCCAAAGGGCTTTTAAAAAAAGCATATATAGAGCATACAGAGGGAAAAATATTTTAAAAAAGAAGCTAAACCGGGTTTGCTTCCTCATCGCAATAAAACAGCCCACCCTTTTGGTTTTGGGCTACGTAGGCAAAACCAAACAAATTTAAAAAAAATTTTCAACAGGGATTTACCTATTTATATGAAAATGAATACAATTAATGATATTCTGACCCGAAGGGCCAACCCCGTAGAATCACGTTGGGCCAAAAACCCCAGGAACTCCTCACACTATTACTTTTCCCAAAAAACGGGCCTCAACGTTTAAAAATGGCCCTTTTAAAAATAAAGGTTTCCCTTCCCAAAGTGGACTAATCCCGTCGTACTTGTAAAAAAATGGGATTGCAATGTAAAGAATTTAGGACTCTGGGGGAAAATGAGGGAAATTCCCTATTCGTAGCTACATGAAATTTTAAAATTCCCCATCATTTAAATTTATGGGGCCAAAATGCCCCCCATGTAAATTTTCTTTTTTGTGGGAAACAAAAATTGGAAGCTCAAATTAAGATTCTTGGGCATAACAATGGGAAAACAAAACCAAAAATTTCCTTTTGAAAAAAAAAATCTAATCTTTCCAATCAAATTTTATACAAAAACCAAAAACTGTGATTTTGTACTTTAAGGAATTTTGGTATAGAACCGTGGTTGTCCGTTCCCTTTGGGGGGGGGATTTTGAACCCTATACTCAAGATAAGGGGAAAGGTATTGGGGTTATGACATTAAAAAACTCTTTTCCCCCCTGGACTAAATTTACGACGGAGATCATGTTTTCCCTTAAAGAGATCCCAAACAAAATTTTCTGGATTTTGGGGTTTGCAAATTTTTTTTTTTTTATGTGTATATTTACTTTTAAATTATTCTTTTATTATTTCTTTTGTGAGCTTGTTTTTCTTTCCCCTTTTGTATTGGGATTATACTATACATTTAAGTTATATTTAAAGGAATTTTTTTTACATCTCACTCACTGCCCCGTGTTGCCGTTTATTAACTTCAATTTGCGTTTTAGCCCCGTTTCTTTTTTTTTGCCTACGTTTGGCAATTTTTTGTACGGGGCCTTTACTTTTCCAAAATTTGGGAAAGTTTTTGGGCCTTTTTTGGGGTCGCGCATGCGCATTGCCCGCGGAGTTCCATTTGCCATTAATAGCCTGTGGGGCACTGGCCCTGGGCCCGGGTATGTTGTCATCTCCGGGGCGCCCGGTAGCTACTCAGTTTTTTTGTTTACTCCAAAGGGGTTTTGGGGGGGCCACGGGAACACAAAGGAAAAAGTTGGGGGGCAATTAATTTTTAAGATAGTGTTCTAAAATGGGTAAAGTTTTTTGTTTAATGTAAAAAAAGAAGACTTCATTTTTGTCTCTGACATGTATGAGTAAGGGCCTTGTCTTTTCTAAGCCCAAAAGCGTTAGTGTTTTCCCCCTTGCCCGGGGACTGTTAAATAATTTTAATTTTTACTGGGGGTGCCAAAATTTTTTTTTTGAAAACTTCTTTTTTTTATGAATTAAATTTAAAAAAAAATATTTTTTAGCATATTCTGGTGCGTTTCTGGATATTCCCTTTAATTTTTTTCTGTGGCCCCCATATACTTTCCTGTGGCCCCCCCTACCCTGCCCGTGGCCCCCCATAAATTTCCGCCTGGGGGCCCCTACCCCTGTCTGTTTGGGCCCCCCTATACTGCCCGTGGCCCCCATATACTGCCTGGGGGCCCCCATTCCACTGCCTGTGGGCCCCCCTATCCCTGCCTGTGGCCCCCCTAAACCCTGCGTGTGGCCCCCATATCCCGCCTGGGCCCCATAATGCCCGGGGTGTGGCCCCCCCACCCTGTCTGTGGCCCCTAAATCCCTGCCCGTGGCCCCAAATTTTCCCCGCCTGTGGCCCCCCTATCCCTGCCTGTGCCCCTTAAAAATGCCTGGCCCCCG
This sequence comes from Phyllomedusa bahiana, assembly GCA_025379985.1. Lineage (NCBI taxonomy): Eukaryota > Metazoa > Chordata > Amphibia > Anura > Hylidae > Phyllomedusa > Phyllomedusa bahiana. The sequence goes on along the minus strand of JAODAL010004229.1, from coordinate 45,573 downwards.
TGGCCCCCCAAAACCAATGTCTGTGGCCCCCCATACCCTGTGGGGGCCCCCAATCCTGCCTGTGCCCCTATAAAGGGGTTTCCCGTGCCCCTATAATGCCCCTGTGGCCCCCCATATACTGCCCTTTTGGGCCCCCAAATTTTTCCCCTGGGCCCCCATAACCCCGTCTGTTTTCCCCTATAATGCCTGCCCTTTGGGCCCCCATAAAATTTCCCGCCTGTGGGCCCCCCTAAACCCTGCTTGTGGCCCCCATAAGCTGCGTTTCCCCTATAAACCCCGCCTGTGGCCCCCTTAAATTCCCTCTTGGGCCCCCATATGCTGCCCCCGGCCCCTTAAAAGCCTGAAATGTGGCCCCCCTTTTCTGCCTGTACCCCCCTATCCCCTTTTCCTGTGGCCCCTATGCTGCCTGTGCCCCATTTAAAGCCCGCCTGTGCCCCTTTTTAAAGCCTGCCTTGGCCCCTATTATGGGCCCGCCTGTGGGGGGCCCCCCTATCCCTTTCCTGTGGGGCCCCAATACCCGCCTGTGGCCCACCCCTTCGCTTTCCTGTGGCCCCCATATGCCTGCCGGTGGCCCCCATATCCCTGCCTGTGGGGCCCCCATAGCTGCCTGTGCCCCTTTTACCTGACTGTGCCCCCCATAAAACTGCCCGTGGGCCCCTTAATTTTCTGCCTGTGGCCCCCATAAACTGCCTTTATTTCCCCCATTTACTGCCTCAGTGCCCTATAATACTGCCCCGTGCCCCAAAATACCCCTTTTTGTTTGGGCCCTATATACGGGCCTTTGTGCCCCCCATTACTTTCCTTTTAGTGCCCCCTTTTTACCTTTTTGTGGCCCCCATATACTGCCTTTATGCCCCCATATAACTGCCTGTGGCCCCCTATTTCTGCCTCAGTGCCCCTATATACTTTCCCTTTTGGGCCCCCAAAAACCCGCCTGTTTCCCCTATATACGCCTTTAGTGCCCCATATTCTGGGCCCTTTTGGGCCCCCATATACCCTGCCTTTGGGCCCCCATAACTGCCTTTTGCCCACCCTATATAATGCCCGTGCCCCCCTATAAATGTCCCGGGGTCCCCCCATATACTTTCCTGTTGGGCCCCCTATAAATTGGGCCTTGGCCCCATATACCCGCTTCGTGCCCCCATATACCTAACTGAGGGGACTGCTATTCCTTTTAAAAAAGGAGTTTTCTGGAAATGTGAGGATTCTAAGGGTATTTGTGTCCAAAAAACCTTTAGGGAAAAAGTATTTGGGGGGAGCCAATCAGGGATGAAGGGGAGGAAACCGGATGGAGAAGAAAAGGGGAAAATGGAACGACGCCCGATCAAAAAGCCGTTTCTCCGGGGGAGTTTCAAAAAGTAAACCCCGAGTGAATCACTTATATTTCTGCAGAGTCAAAATTTCAAATAGTATCACCAAATATCTGGGCACTTTTTGGGGGGTGGGATTGTAATCAGAGCCTGGGGTACAGTATGGCACATGTTGGGGGGAGCGTTTGGTTTAGGGGCTGGCAAAGGGTTATTTGAGCCCTTTGTAGTAATTTTGTTTGGGGGGCTTGGTTTTGTAGGGGGGTTTTGTAAACAATCACTTGTCTGGTTTGATTTTCTCCATGTATCGGTGTAAGTTTTTTTTGCTGTTTAGGGGTATTGTCATAAAGAAGGGGAGGGGGTTCTGAAAAGTAAAAATTTTTCATTGGTGAAATTTTTTCTGTACCCGGGGACTGTTTTAGGAGATGGAAAGGGGTCTGGTGGGATGTGCCCGAAAATTTTGTGACAGGAAACAAGGGTTTTCTCTGTAAAAAAAACCAAACCGCATTCACAATGAGGCTTTAAAAAGTCGTGTGGAAACCAGCCCCACCCCCGAAAAACACCCAAAAAACCGAGCCCCGGGTTTTTTAGGGGCCCTAGCAAACCCCTGATAACCCTCGTATCAGGGAAAATTTTTACCAAAACCTCTGCAGGTCTGGGAATTTTATGTTTTAGCCCATTGTTACCAGTAATTAATAGAAATATTAAAATTTCCTGTCTTTCCCTTCCCTTTCTGGCATTTTATAAGGGGTTTCCCGTATATTTTTCCTGTTCCTCCAGCTTTGTGGGGCATCCCGTCACCCGTAAAACGCCCGAGGTGTGTAAAATGTTCCGATACATGCTAAAAAATAATATCTATTTTTACACTGGGGCCCTATTACAAATTTTTATATTTCCCGGGGCCCTTTTCCCAGGGGGGGGGCGGGCCCGGGGGGAAAGCCCCTGTTTCTGCGGGGGAGGCTGTTTTATAAAAATTTTTTTACTGGGTACAAGGGGGGGATTTACTGGGGCCCCTTTAAAAATTTTTTTTTCTGATACAGGGGGGGCAAACTACTGGGTAAAGGGGGGGATCTATTGGTACAATTGGGGAAACTACTGGCCCCAAAAAGGGTATCTTTAAAGGCTACAAGGGGGGGATCTACTCGCTTTCAGGGGGGACTACTGGGTACAAGGGGGGGAAACCCACTGGCTACAGGGGTTTTCCCACTGGCTACAAGGGGGATCTTTCTGGCTACAAAGGGGGATTTTATGGCTACAAGGGGGGATTTATGGCATCAACGGGGCATCTACTGGCTACAGGGGTTTTTACTGGTACAAGGGGGGGATCACTGGCTTTCAAGGGGGGCATCTACTGGCTACAGGGGGATTTACTTTGGGTACAAAGGGGGCGGGTCACGGCTTTCAGGGGGATTAAACCGGCTAGAGGGGGGGAAACTACTGGGGTTTCAGGGGGGGTACTACCTGGGTATAGGGGGGGCTACTTTTGGGTACAGGGGGTTACCCGGCTACAGGGGGTACTAAAATGGCTACCATAGGGGGTCTTTAGATGGGGAAAATTTGTATAGAGATAGGAATTGGGAGAGAAGTGCTATAAAGTGAAAGGGGGTTTTTAAGTGTTTGTTTTTTAAAATTTTTCAGTGGGGAAAAGGGGGGGAGGGGGTCGCATGGCCCTCTGGGACAGATGGAAAGAAAAGAAAAGAACCAACTCTTCAGAAAACGTCTCCCCGTTGGAAAAAGTTTAAACTTTTCTTAAAATTTTATTGGCGCAAGCCTGTGTAAAAATGGTATCCAAAACTTTTAAAAGGGGACTGTATGCAGGGAATAAATTTTTGTAGTGTAATGGTTTATATCAAATAATTCAGTTTTTTATTATTCGGGGTCACTTTGGGGCTGGGGATAAAGTGGGGCATGGTTGGGGGTTTATTCATTTACTGTGTGTGGTAAAGTGGTCTTTGGGGGTCTTGGGATTCTGGGTTTTGTAACATTTTTTATTTGGTAATGTTTTGACTATTATTTAGTTGTTTTTTAAGTAGCCCATTGTGTTAAAGCTTTTAGTATAAATTTTTAATTTTGGGTTTAAAGGTGGGTGCAAAGTGGGCCCCCATTATGTTATGAGGGGGGAGGGAGGCGGGGGGAAATTTTTCCCCTCGCCCTGAGTGCAATTTAGCCTAGGAATGGCCCTGTTCATATACAATGGTAAAATGTTACATAGAAGCACAAGCCTCCCATCCCTTCCTTCCACCCGGACAAAACCCATTTAACAGTCAAATATACCAAATCGAGTCTATAATACAACAGAAAACAAAGAGAAAGGAGCAGCAGTGTCCCTCTCCTGTCCTACTATGTGTGTTATAATAGAAGCTGTCTATAGAAGGTATTCATGTTAAGGGTATGTTCAGCAGTATTTTTTTATATGATTTCCTACATTATTTTGTGTCAAAATTCATGTCAAGATCCAAATAAAATCTTCCTCCAATTAATTCCAAGAGGAAATCCACCTATCAGATTAAATGGCATGGAAATCTCCTCTAAGAATTAGAAACTTGCAATGCGAGGGAAAAATTGAATGTCATTATTAACATGGCATCTCAATGCTGTGGTAGCCGCAACAAATTGCCCATTAAAAGGGACAAATCCCCCCAAAACATGTGAAAACCCTCTTCAAGTGAAAACTGCACCTGGGGATATTCCCTTGGGATTTCTGAAGGATCCCCTGTTTCTGACATAAAACAGAAACCCTCATGTATTAGGAAGATATCACACCTTTGCAGGTCTCCAACTCATTTTTGTGTATGAAGAGTATGTTTACCAGTCTTTTTTTTACATGGATTCATACATGAATTCTGAGCAGGAATCTATATAAAAAAATAATGAAATTCCCTTCCCATTTATTTTAAATGGAAAGTCCTACATGTATCCAAACAGCGTGGAATCATCCACAGTGGATTTGAATCACACAATTTGGAAGAATAAGAAGTGTTGTGTCACTTCTCTGATGTTGAATCACTTCAGATTTCTAGTCAGGAAGCCGAGACCCAGATGAGTTCCATTGAAAATGGGGTTAATCAGTGTCCATAACAGTGTTGAAAACCCCTGCTACAAAGTGAAGATCCATGGCAAGAATGTGAAGGAATCAACTTGAATTTCTCCAGTGGATTGTATGACAGATTTTTCCGATAGAAAAATCAGTTGTGTCAACCTACCCAGAGGATACATAAACACTCATGTATCAGGAATATATTATCACACCTCTGCAGGTCTAGAGCTCATGTCTAGCCTGATTGTTACCAGTAATTAATAGAAATATTAATTACCTGTCTTGCCATTTCTTTCTCACATTTGACAGGGGTCCGGTATATCTCCTGTTCCTCCAGCTCGCTGGTGTGAGGCGTGATAATATGTTCCTGATACATACTATAGACACTAATATGCATGACACACTGTGGCCATAACTTTACTTCTGGGAAAAGCCATTTAACTGTCATCTTGAGCTTATCAATTCTATTCTCTTGCAAATAAAAGGGAATTCTTTATTTCTTTTCAAGTATTTTGCAAGCTTTTTTCCTTCATTTTGTTTAATAATAAACATAACAAGTTTATTTAAATCTTTTTTAAGGTTTTACTAGACCTAAGTATGGTCAGTTGTCTTTAGGACGAAATATGGTTTATCTTTGAATATTCAGTTTTTTTTTTTGTTTTTTTTTTAACGTTATTTTTATTAGTGCTTTCAGATTAATAGGTACAAACAAACAATACCCCCAACATGGGGGAGCAACAAAGGGAGATCAGGGGTGGAGTGGGGAAGGGGGATACTGGGGAAAGGGTGGATATGAGGGAGAATAGAAATGCACTTACAGTCTGTAAATATGTAGATCTGCATAAAATAGCATGCCATGCCGGACAAAATTATAGAACAAAAGAGCAGAGTTCGAACATGTATTCAGTTTTTTCTATGATAATGTCCTTTCTTTTGTCACTTAATTACTTTCATAGACTCCTTACATATTTTTGCCACACATAGACTTAAGTAGCAAAAATGAGATGTAAAATTCACTGTATGTATGTGCCTATGATATACAGTTCTTAAAAAAACTGCAGATCCAGAGCTAAGCTAAACAGTGATGGATAATGAGCAGTTTTAACCTCTTCTGAGTCCTCCTTTCCACATCTCCTGCTGGTTATGTTTCTTCTGATGACAATGGCCTGAATTATTATTATTATCTATTTATTTATTTTACTAGAATTGTACTAGATTCTGGGGACATAGCTCCAAGTTCTAGCCAGTTATGATGTCATGTCTATTTGACGTCATAAGAAGGTGAACAACGGTGTCTGGGAAGCCTGCTGTAAATGCAGTTTATTAGTGTTCTGTAATTTGCAATATATTTTTAGTTGAAAGCCCCTTTATTGCTTATAAAACTGTTGCAAAATCTCATTTCAAGTCTATGACTAAGGTTACAATCTTTTTGAGAAGAGTAATACTGCTACTATGTGCCAAAGGCCAAAGTCACTCCTCTGGGAATGGGCGTTTCAGTATTATCACAACCAATTAGAATAAAGCCTGTATGTGTATAGCGCTGGTAAGATATCTCATTGGATACTATTAGGATTAGTGCCCTCATAATAATACTAGGAGAAGCAGGAAATGTCTAAGGAACAGGAGGTTAATAAGGGGGACATGTATAAACGGGGCTGCGGCGCAGAAGTCTGGCGCCTTTTCAGCCCGAGATCTAGCACAGCCGCATTCGCTTTATTGTTAAAACGCCCGCACACCAATATCAGGTGCATTACAGAGTGCACTAGAACTGTACGAAGCTACACATTTATAGCTTCGGTACGGCAAATCCAGGCGGATTACTGCTGAAACAGGTAGACGACTTTAAAAGGGGTTCATCTGAGCCAGAAGTGTCGTTTCTGAGCTAGAATGCGCCTGATTTATGACCCGCAGTAGAACAGGTTCATAGATTCAGGCGCATTCTACACTTTTATTAGGCACAATTAAACTGGCGTCTAAGCACCAAAAATCATACATGTCGCCCTAAAACTCACAAAATAAAGCCTTCTGATCTTCATGTTTCAAATGTGTGCAAGAGATGAGTCCTAGTGGTGTGGTTTCTCAGAGTATCTATTCAGGCTCCGTTCACACTGCTCACACAGGCGCCATTGGTAGTGCTATCATATTGGATGGCAAGAACAGCACGATACACATTAATATGCTTGCGGATAGATCTGATACTGTATCTGAAGCAGTGTGTTTTTGGTGTGATTTAAAATACATCCACAGGTGTGTCTCTAATTAACTCAGATGTTGCCTATCATAAGCCACCAAAGACATGACATCATCATATGGGCTGTCCCAAATTGTTTAAAGGCAAAGTAATCCTAGTGTATGTAAACTTTTGACTTTGCAGAAAGTAATAAAAATTACTTTAAAAATTCTCTCTCTCATTTTTCTGGTATTTCGCAAATGTAAATTGTTTTAGTAATCCTAATTGACCTAAAACGGGTAAGGTTTATTCTGATTTCATGTCAGTGAGAAAAACATATGTCTTTTTATATAGTGTATGTAACATGGTACAATCTTATACTATATAGTGTATGTAAACTTCTGGTTTCAACTGTATGGAGATATGCCAGACTTTATATAACTATTGTGTAACAGCCAGAGTCCCTCTTCTCGTGTCAATTTTTTGAGATACGTTTCAAAATAGGCTTCAAAATATGCCTCTAATCATGTGTTTTTTGAAGCAGATTTGGAGGCAGATTTTGAAGAGTAAATTTACATTGTGTGAACATACCCTAAATTGGATGTATCCTTAGTAGTGTTAAGCGATTATTATCGACAAAGTTGAAATCGGCACGGTTTTTATGTTGATCGGATTTTTCGACCCCGGGGATAATTTGGGTTTAAAAAACTGCAATAATCTATTATATCACCCATTTTCGGCTTTTTCCTGTCATTTTTGGCGGCCAGAAAATCACTTAGAGAATGAGCAGGGTGAGCTGGGTTGTGCGACGTATTACTGGATGTGAAATTTTGTGTTTGGCGGAAAAAACACAGCCCCTTCGTTTTACATAAACAGCCCTTCCTGTCATGATCAGTGTGGTCTGTGTATCATAAGAGCGGACGTGGGGCTCGGTTCTCTTAAAAACAGCCAGCAAAAATTTTTCCCTTTTTTTCACACAGACAACTATGCTTTTAGCTGAGAACATTAGAACTTGGTAATTAGAGTTTTTCAGTTTTTTAGTTACTTAGGCTGGGGAATTTGAAAGGAGCATCTACGCTGTCAACCCAGGGACCGGTGTGGGGTGGGGGGGGGGGGGGAATGCGGGCGAACACAGAAAACAGAAAGCAGGTTTTGAAAGGAGAGTGGATAATTGTGCAGCCCAGCCTGCTTTGACCCTGCATTGAAAGGGGTTTTTTATTAACAGTTTTTGGGAAATTTTAAAATTGTATTTTGTGCAGCCTGTATGGGATACAGATTTTTTTTCTAGTAACTGCGGGTATTTGTAGTAAAAAACTAACCTTTTTTATATCTTACACGTTTTAATTATTTTTTTTTTTTCATTTTGGCTCAGCTCATTTTTTTTTCAAAGCCCCACTTTATTTTTTCAATAGGAACAGAATTTTTTCTAGTCACCGCGGGGTTATTATAGGTGCAAAAAAACACGATTATTACCGAACAATTTAATTAATTTTTTTCACTTTGGCGCACCCCCAGCTTTTTTAAAAGACCCACTTTGTACTCACACTAGGTACAGAACTTTTTTAGTCACCGCGGGTGATTTAAGGTGCAAAACCCCTTTTATTATCCGTAACAATTTTTTACGTGTTTTTCACTTTGGTGCAGCCCACTTTGTTCAAAGACCCTTTTTTTAACTTACAATGGGAACAAATTTTTCTAGCACCGCGGGTGTATTTATAGGTGCAAAAAAACCACGTTTTATTATCCTACACAATTTAATTAGGTTTTTTCATTTTGGGAGGCCATTTTTTTAAAAGACCCATCTTGTACGGGATATTACCATATAAAAATTGCTAGTAATTGCGGGTGTATTTATAGTGCAAAAACCCCCTATTATTAAACAGTACACAATTTAATTCCCGGGTTTTTCATTTGGGGCGAGCCCAGTTTGTTCAAAGACCCATTTTGTACTCACAAAGGACACAGAACTTTTTAGTCACCGCAGGTGTTTTTTATAGGGAAAAAACCCACGTTTTATTATCCGTAACAATTTAATTGTTTTTTTTTCATTTTGGGCAGCCCACTTTGTTTAAAAGACCCATTTTTTATTACAATAGGATACAGACTTTTTAGTCACCGCAGGGGTATTTTAGGTCAAAAAACCTTTTTTATTATCCATACACAATTTAATTATTTTAAAGTTCACTTTTGGCGCGGCCTTTTTTTTGTTAAAAAACCCATCGGTAGGGATATTTACCATACAAAAATTTGCTAGTAATTTGCAGGTGTATTTCATAGGGGGCAAAAACCACCTATTTTTAACAGTACACATTTAAAATTCCGTTTTTTCACTTTGGGCCACCCCAGTTTTGTTCAAAGACCCACTTTGTTACTAACAATAGGATACAGAACTTTTCGTCACCGCGGTGTATTTATGGGTGCAAAAACCACTTTTATTATCCGTACACAATTTAATTACGTGTTTTTCACTTTGGCGCAGCCCAGCTTTGTTTAAAGCCCCTTTTTTTACTTAAAAAGGGATACAGAACTTTTCTAGTCACCGCAGGTGTATTAAAAGGTCAAAAAACACGTTTTTTTATCCCACAATTTTAAAAAGTTTTTAGTTCACTTTGGCGCAGGCCATTTTTGTTAAAAACCCCACTTGTAGGGAAATTTTACCAACAGAAATTTGCAGTAATTGCGGGTGTTTTTTATAGGTCAAAAACCACCATTATTAACGTACAAAATTTTTAAATCCTTTTTTCACTTTGGCGCAGCCCACTTTTTTTCAAAACCCCTTTGTATCCAAAGATACAGAATTTTCTAGTCACAGCGGTGTATTTATAGGGAAAAAACCATGTTTTATTATCTTACACAATTTAATAGGTTTAGTTCCCTTTGGGGCGCAGGCCATTTTTGTTAAAAGACCCATTTTGTACGGATATTAAATACGAAATTTGCTGTAAGCGGGTGATTTCAAGGTGCAAAAACCCACCTATTATTAAAGAACAAAATTTAATTCCCTTTTTTTTCACTTTGGCGCAGCCCAGCTTTGTTCAAAACCCACTTTGTACCAAAAAAGGGGACACAGAACTTTTCTATCCCCCGGGGTGTTTTATGGGTCAAAAACCACGTTTTTATTACCGACAAATTTAATTACGGTTTTTCATTTTGGGCCCGCAGCCCAGTTTGTTCAAAACCCATTTTTTACTTAAAAAGGGATACAAAAATTTTTATCACTGCAGGTGTATTTATAGGTGCAAAAACCACGTTTTATTATCCGTACAAAATTTTAATTTTTTAGTTCACTTTGGCGCAGGCCATTTTTGTTAAAGACCCATCTTTATGGATATTACCATACAGAAATTTGCTAGAAAATTGCAGGTGTTTTCATAGTTGAAAAAACCCACCTATTTTAACTACCTTTTAATTCCGTTTTTTCACTTTGGCGCCCCAGCTTTTTCAAAGACCCACTTTGTCCACAATAGGACACAGAATTTTTTCAGCACCGAGGTTTTTATAGGTGCAAAAAACCACTTTTTAAAATATCCGTACACAATTTAATTACTGTTTTTCCTTTGGCGCAGCCCAGTTTTGTTCAAAGACCCATTTTTTATTTAAAAGGATACAGAACTTTTCTAGTCAGCGGTGTATTTATGGGTGAAAAAACCCCACTTTTTTATTATCCTACAAAAATTAATTAGTTTTAGTTCACTTTGGGCAGGATTTTTTTTGAAAGACCCATCTTTTAGGGATATTACCATACAGAAATTTGCTAGTAATTGCGGGTTTTATTTCAAGTTGCAAAAACCCACCTATTATTAACAGTACCAAAATTTAATTCCGTTTTTTTCACTTTGGCGCGCCCACTTTGTTCAAAGACCAACTTTGTACTCACAAAAAGGACACGAACTTTTCTATACCGCAGGTGTTTTATAGGTTAAAAACCACCGTTTTTTTTCCCGATAATTTTTAAATAGCTTTTGTGTGGAACGGCCCTATTTTTTTTCAAATACCACTTGTACGAAAATTTTTAAAGGGAAAAAATTTTTCTAGCAACTGTTTCGTTTGTCATTGCTGAAAAAAACGCAATTTTCATCCGTGTAATTTCGAATAGTTTTTTTGCCTTGTTAAATCTTAGTTTGGCGCACTTGTATGATATTTTTTTTGAAAACTATCAATTCCTAGTCCTACTGGGGAGTTGTAAACCCTGGGCTGAAGGAAGACACTGTTGATTTTTTCTTACGGTTCTTCCACCAACCCCATTTCACAGGTATTCGCTGAAAAAAATTTTAGTTTTAAACCTGTTGGGTGTAGGGAAAATTTGAGGGATTTTAAAAAAGCTGTATTTGCCGTCTTTTAAATAAAGCGCAAAAACTTTCCCTACTTTTTCAAAAGAGGAATTCCCAAATGGGTAGGTGATCTTACATTTGATTATTCCTTGATGAGGGGAAAGGGGGTTTCATAAAAATTTTTGGTGTAAAATTTTTTTCCCTTTTTCCGGGGTTGCGGTGGGTGGTAGGGAGGGGCTTTATAAAAGGGGTTTTTAATTTGGGTCGGTTTTTCTTTTTGGGTGTTTCTATAAAATTAAATGGAGGGGGTTTAAGTGTTTAAAGAGCATTTAAATGTTAAATTTGAAGTTTTATCTATATATTGTGAAAGTGATTGTTTGTAAAGGTGATATCTTTTTTCAAAAAAAATCATTGTTTAAAAAAAAAAAAAAACTCTTCCATACCTTCTTTCATTTTTATCTTTCTGAACAGGGGCGAATGCAGGGGTATCGAAAAAAGGGGGGTAGGACATGGTGGTAGAGGTACGAGAGAAAGTCTCCTCCCGTGCTGGCGACAACACCATGCCAGGGATGTCGTTGCCCGGCCGTCAGGCCCCGTCATCGCTGGGTCAGGGCCCTGTAAAACTCTAAGAAAAGCGTCCCAATCTATTCTTCAGTGGTTTTAAAGCAGCCTGCTCCCCCGCAAAATTTACCTTTCCCCCGTTCCCCCCCGCACGGCCACAAATGTCGTCATCACACATCCATCCCTCCAACTGAAGCGAAAGGACCCAAATGTCAACTCTGTACCCCCCACTGTGATAATTTCCATTTTCGAAGACCTCTTTGATGACAAAATGCGGTTGGGCAGAAGGGTTTAAAAGATCAAGGGCCAAAGAGGAGTTTTTTTGCTCTGACACCCCGTTCTGATGCCATCAGAGGAGGAGAAAAGGGGCCGTCATCGGCAAAAAAATCCCGGGCGGGCGCAATGCCTTGCGGGCTCTTGCTTGTTTGCCCCCCCCTGGTGCGAATGTCAGGACACCAAATCACCTGTGTTGATGTGATGATGACGACATTCGGACCAACTGGTCTTTTTAGCAGAATTTGCTTGCGGCGTTCATCACTGACAGGAGGAAGACGATGGGGGGAGTGTCATACGGGTCCCCCCCCCAAAAAGGGAGAGGGCAGTTGCAAAAGTCTCTGGATATTTCCCCCAGCCAATCACGGAAACACCACTCCTCGCTTATCGCCATCGAAAAATTCCCGGACCTCCAAGCCTGGGCCTTTTTTTGAGCAAGCCTCTGTTTTCACCCCCCTGTCATATGCCGCCTTTGCCGTAAAAAATTCAGTAGAGGCAAGAACTTAGGGGTTTAACCACCACCAACATGTGTATCACATGCAGCGAATGAGAGTTGAAATGGAGGCAACACTTGGCCACACCCATGGGGCTTCCAACCCGGGTTTTCCCCCCCCCTCCTCCTCCCCCCACAAGCTTCCTTAGGCCCATGTCTCCAGAAAGGGGAAACTCTCTTTTTAAGGAGAGCACCGAACAACGGCTTGTAAGTTTTTGTTTTGCCTTTTGCCCTTACTTTGCATCTGCATTCACAAGGCATTTTGGGAAAAAGGGGGTGAGAAGCCCCCCAGCGCCCTCTGTTGGTTTAACAAATCCCCAATTTGCTTTTGACCCAACAGTCTTTAAAAGCAAAAAGGGGTTTTTTTAGCCAAGCCCCATCTCTTATCTACGACAACGCTTTTGGGGTTTTTGGGCCCTCTTCAGTGCAAGTAGAGAAGTACTGGGTGGCTTGTGGGGGGCAACGGGACCAAAGGGAAAACTCTCTTTAAGGAAGCACCGAACGAACGGCTTGTAGAGTTTTTGTTTTGCCTTTTTCGCCCCCTACTTTCATCTGATATCACAAGGCTTAGGGAAAGGGGGTGAGAACCCCAAACGCCCCCTGTTGGGTTGTAAAAAACCTCAATTGCTTTTGACCACCGAGTCTTGAGAAAGAAAAAAGGGTTTTTTTTGCCAACCCAGTTTCTCTCATCTACAGCAACGCTTTTTCGGGTTTTTTGCCCCTCTGCACTGAAGAGGGACAAAAACCCCGAAACAGCTTTTTGTCTGCGATGGAGTTACTGGCTTGGCTAAAAAACCTTTTTGTTTCTCAAGACTCGGGGGGTCAAAAGAAAAATTGGGGGATTTTTTAAACAACCAACAGAGGGTGCTGTGGGCTTCTCACCCCCTTTTCCCCAAAATTTGCCTTGTGAAAAGTATCTCGAGTCATGACAGGGATCAGCCCCCGCTTAGCCTCCACCGTCGCCCCGAGTCCACCGCCCCCACCAAAAGACCCTCCTACCCCCTCCCCTCCCGCCATTTTGACAGGGGCCTCCGGTACAGGGGGCCCCCAGTCTAGCAGCCACCCTTTTTGTCTTCCAGGTTTGGGAGCAAAAAGAAACATTTTAACCCCAAAAACCACCCCCAACCCCAAAAGCTGAATGTGGGGCATTTTCAGGTTTTTTTGGCCTTGGAAATGTTGCCTTTTCCTTTTGGGTTTGGACAAGTTTGGGTTCCGCCAGGGTCAGGGGCCCCTTGCCTTCCCCAATACCAGATGGCCGAGCAGGCATTTCTTTGCCAAAAAAGCCGCCCCTTTGCCCGGGCCCGGCCAGTGTCATCTAAAATTTCAAGCGGGGTTGTCTGCTTTTCTGTGCCCGGAAAAAAAGTCCACTGCCCACGGAAAACATGGATAGTAACCCAAAACCCAAAGGCCGTAAAATCTCTGTGACAGCTCACTGGGTGAGTGGGTGGATGCCCTCTGGGGGTTTGGACGGGGCTTTCAGGTTGGGCCCCAAGCTCTTCAAAACCGCAGGGAGGGTTTGCGGGGGGTTTTTTCCCCCCAAACCCCTTTGGGTTTGGCTTACGGGCCCGGGAAAAACCAGGCAATTTTGGGAAATTAAATTCTCTTGGGGGCCCCGCCCACACACAGGTCAGGACCCTGTTGCGGCTCTACGAAAGAGCCCAAAGCGCTGGTGGGTGACAAGAACCTTGTGCCAGGGAAAGGGGGGTGTGCCCCATAACGGTCGAAAACTGCTGGCCGCCCTTAAGATCGGTAGGTTTTGGAGCACATCCTTGCCTGGAAAATTTTCATGAACCTTGTCGTCCAAAAAATTTCAAAAGCACCCCCGGGGTTTGGGACTCCCTTTGCTGGGGAAAAGGTTCGAGGTTGAGTTCGCCATTCGCACCCTGTTTTCATCCCGCCTGGTGGGGTTGGGCAACTTCACTGGGCCTCACCGTAAAACCGTTTCATTGTTGACGTGGCAAAAACGCGGGAAAAATTCCCACCCTCCAATGGTTCAGCGATTTTTTGGCCCAGCAGCGCAACCCATTACGCATTTACAAAGGGGTGACACATGGCCTGACAAGAACCCGGGTGCGGAACCCCGGGGTGTTGAGCCCGAGAGTGGGGGGTAAAAAGAGCTCTGAAACCCATCCTTGCCAGTTTTGAAGAAAAAAAAAAAAATGATCAGTGGGAAAATTCCCCTTTCGGGGAATGGGGAAATTGTGTTGATCTTATTTCTAAAAAGTTTCGTTGGACACTCTGAAACATAAGGCCCCGCCGGACGGAGGGGAGAGGGACACAGTGCGGCCCGGACCCTTTTCCCCCCCGGGCCCGTTTTCCAAAAAGGCCCGACATTTTCAAAATTTTTATTGGTTTTTCATTAGGCAGGGGTTTGGGGGTCCGGGGGCTAGTGCAAGGCGGGCCTAGCTTAGGGTGCATCATTGAGGAAGTCGGGGGGTGTGTTGAAGCTTTTTCCGGGGGAAAGCGGAGGGGGAAAGGAGGAGGGGAGGTTTTTCCCTGGCCCAGACTTTTTCCAACCCCTCCCTTGGGGAAAAGGGGGGTTGGCGGGGAATTTGAGGGGAGGGGGGAAGATGGGGAAAGATCTTTTTGCTATTTGCCCCTTGCCCTAGACCCTTGGGAAATCAAGGCCCCATCTTTTAAATTTATGAGTGCTTGGATTTTCCCAAATTTCCCCCAAAACATGTCCTCGCTTTAAGGCCATAAAAATGAAAAAAGTTACGGGGTGGCCAACATCCTGGATCCCCGGTACAAAAAAAACTCAGCATTTTCCTTCCCCCCAAAAAAAATAAAAGAAAAAAATGCGGGGAAAGGGGAAAACCCTTGATTGAAATAAACCCCCCCCGGGAGACACCCGTTTCGTTGCTTCACGTTCTTCAAATGCCCAACGGTGGAAACAACGTCAGCGATGTGCAGCAGTAGAGTGAAAAAGTGCCAAGCGGCGCAGCAGGAAAATGGGGCCAGAAGCCTAATGGGGGGGATTTTGGCAATTTTATTTAACCCCTTCCCCAAAACGCATTTTAATGAAGGGCCACATTCAAAACCCCAGAGAAAAGTTTAAAAGATCATGGTGCACGTATCTGCTCTCAACCCCGATTTTTTTGGATGTTTTCCGGCCCCAATCGATTTTTATGGGTACCCAAAAATGGATGAATGGCCCGGAGGTCGCTCGCCATCCCCAAAGAGGTGTTGTCTGCCGCAGCCAGGGGTAAATATCTGAGGGGGCCCTTTCCCAGCACAGGGAGGAGTCATTAAGACAAAACGCCCCCCCGGCTTTCCCAGATTTTTGTGGATCGTTTGACTTTTCACCCAAGATGAATCCGGGCATGGACCCTTGATGAGGTTGGGGCCCCCAATTGCTGAGGTCACAATTTTAGTTGCCAGTTACTTCACATTCCCCTTTAAAACCCAAAAAATGGCCCTCTTGAAAAATGTTTTTTTAAAAAAGAAAATTTTCTTACGTTTTTTTTTTATTCTCATTTCCCCAAAAGATCATTTTGGGGGTTTTGTGGTGTGGAGATTTAAAAAAAAAACCAAGGTTTCAGGGAAAAAACCTTTTTCCCCTTTTGTTTACTTTTTCTTTAAAATTTTTTTCCGCATTGTCAAGGGTTTTGGGGGTTTTGTTGCTGTAAGTTACGGGCTTTTAATTAGGGTTTCCTTTTGGAACAAAAAAAGGGGACTTTAAAGTGGAATTTCTCCATAAAATTTTTTTAATAGGGGGTGGGGAATTTAAACTTTTTTTTTTTTTTGGGGTTCACGTTGCTGTGAGTTTAGTTTATAATCATGGCCCCCTTTGGAACGGAAATTTGTGGGTTCTAAGGGGCATTTTCCATCAAAATTTTTAATGTGGTGAAAATTTAAATATTTTTAAATTTTTTGGGGTTCATGTTGCTGTGAGATACAGTAAAACCCATGGTTTTGGGAAACAGAAATTTTGGCTTTTAAGTGGGCATTTCTCCCCTTCAAAAATTTTTTAAAACAGTGGCTGAGAAGTCATTTTTAAAAATTTTTGGGGGTATGCTGCTTGAAATGCAAAAAACTACAGTCCTTTTTCTAAAAAAATGTTTTTTCTAAAGACATTTTCTTTACAATTGTAAAAAAGGGCTCAAGGGTAGGGTTTTAAATTTTTGGGGGGGATTTTTCTGTGAAATGCGTTTTTCTACAGGTCCTTTTCTAAAAAAATGTGGTTTCTAACGACATTTGTTTTCACAAGGGTCAAAGGCTCAAGGGTGATGGGCTGTAAAAAGCAGAATAGGAGGAAATGTTAATGGACAATATTGCAAAAATGATTGTTTTTTCAAATCTTTTTTAAATAGTAGCAAATTCCCGTAGCGAAAACCATTTTTACAATTAAAAAAAAAGAAAAAAATACGGGTGGGGTTCCCTCCTATTTTAAAAATGTGTTTTCTGAATTTAAATAAAAACTTGCATGTACAAAAAAGCTGATACAAATATTCCCTGA
The DNA here is from genome assembly GCA_025379985.1 of Phyllomedusa bahiana. Taxonomy (NCBI): domain Eukaryota; kingdom Metazoa; phylum Chordata; class Amphibia; order Anura; family Hylidae; genus Phyllomedusa; species Phyllomedusa bahiana. The sequence goes on along the minus strand of JAODAL010004229.1, from coordinate 29,002 downwards.
ATTGTACAAGGGAGGTACAGGAAACTTGAAAAATGTAGGTTTCCCAGGACAGGTATAGAATGTCCAGTTCAACTAAAATGGTGGTTGAAAAATCCTTTTTCCGGGCCCCTTTTTTAAAATTTTTGGGGTCATGAAGGTTTGGGGGTCAGTTGTGGCCCGGACAGATATGTCAATGTCCATTTTTAACAAAAAAATTTTTTGAAAGACTTTTTTCCCGGGACTTTTTAAAAATTTTTGGGTCATGAGGTTTGGGTCTGCTGTGGCCCAGGACAGATATAGAATGTCCCGTTAACAAAATGTTTTTCAAAAACTTTTTTCCCCCATTTTTAATCGTGGGTCAGGAAGGTTAATGGAAGTGGACAGAACAGAAAAAGTCATATTCCCGTTCAACTAAAATGGGTTAAAGACTCCTTTTTCCAGCATTTTTAATCTGTGGGTCAGGGGGTTTTTAATGTCATACTCGGGACAGGACAGATATAGTTAATGTCCAGTTCAACTAAAAGGTGGGAAAAGACTCCTTTTTTTCCGGGGCTTTTTTAATCTGGGAGTATACAGGTTTTTAGGTCATGCTGTGGCCCAGGGCAGGATAGTCAATGTCCAGTTCAAAATAAAAAGATGGTTCAAAGACCCTTTTTTTCCGGGGACTTTTTAATCTGTGGGTCGAAAAATTTAATGGCATCTGTGACAGAACAGGATATATATGCCTTCAATAAAATGGTGGTTTAAAAAAACCCTTTTTTTGGCACTTTTTTAAATTGGGGGGTCATAAGGTTTTGGGGTCATGCTGTGGCCCCGGGCGGAAAGTCAATTGTCCAGTTCAACTAAAATGGTGGTTCAAAACTCCTTTTTCCGGCACTTTTAAATTTGTGGGTCATGCAGGTTTGGGGCTAATGGTGGCCCGGGCAGATATAGTCAATGTCCTTCAACTAAAAAAGGTGGTTGAAAAACTCCTTTTTCCGGCACTTTTAAATTTGTGGGTCATGCAGGTTTGGGGGTCGTGTGGCCCAGACAATTAGTCAATGTCCATTCAACTAAAATGGTGGTTTAAAATCCCTTTTTCGGCACTTTTTAAATTTGAGGGGAGCAGGTTTAAGGGTTACTGCGGTCAAGGAAAAGGTAAGCAATATCCAGTTTTAACTAAAAAGTGTTCAAAGATCTTTTTTCCGGGGTTTTTTTTAAATTTGGGGGGATGCGCTTTGGGGCTCATGCTGGGCCCAGGAAGTATGTCAATGTCCTTTAACTAAAGGGGTGGTTTTTAAAAGACTCCTTTTTCGGGACTTTTTAAATTTGGGGTCTGCTTTTGGGGTCATGGGGCCCAGGACAGATATAGTCAATGTCGTTCAACTAAAATGGTGGTTCAAAAGGGGCTCCTTTTTTTCCCGCACTTTTTTTTTTGTGGGGCAGAAAGGGTTTTAAAGTCATATGTGGTACAGAAAGGTATATTCTATTCCGTTCAATAAAATGGGGGAAAAGACCCTTTTTCCCCATTTTTTTTAAATTGGGGGTCATACAGGTTTAGGTCTGCTGTGGCCAGGAAGGGATAGTCAATGTCCAGTTCAACTAAAATGGGGGTTAAAAACTCCTTTTTCCGGCACTTTTTTAAAATTTGGGTCATGGGTTTGGGGTCATGCTGTGGCCGGACAATATAGTCAAAGTCCCGTTTAACTAAAAAGGGGGTTGAAAAACTCCTTTTTCGGCACTTTTTAATTTGGGGTCAGCAGGTTTTAGGGTATACTGTGGTCAAGGACAGGTATATCAATATCCCTTCAACTAAAATGGTGTTCAAAGACTCTTTTTCCGGCGCTTTTTTAATTGGGGGTCATGAGGTTTGGGGTCATGCTGTGGCCCCGGGGAAAATATAGCAATGTCGTTCAACTAAAATGGTGGTTGAAAAAACTCCTTTTTCCGGGACTTTTTAAAATTTTTGGTTCATGAGGTTTGGGGGTCATGCTGTGGCCCCAAAAAGATATAGTCAAAGTCCTTCAACTAAAAAGGTGGTTGAAAGACTCCTTTTTCCGGCCTTTTTAATTGTGGGTCAGACGGGTTTAAAAAGGCATATGAGGTCCAGGGGAGGTATGTCAAATCCTTCAACTAAAATGGTGGTTCAAAACTCTTTTTCCGGGGACTTTTTTTTCTGGTGGTCATGCAGGTTTTGGGGCCCGTGTGGCCCCGGCGATATAGCTTTTGTCCATTTAAAATAAAATGGTGGTTAAAAGCTCCTTTTTTTGGCACTTTTTAATCGTGGGGAGACAGGTTTAAAGGGCTTTTCGCGGTCCAGGACAGATATAGTCAAAGTCCAGTTCAAAAAAGGTGGTTGAAAGATCCTTTCCCGGGATTTTTAATTGTGGGTCAGCAGGTTTAAGGGCTACGCGGTACAGGACAGATATGTTTTGTCCATTCAAATAAAAGGTGGTTAAGACTCCTTTTTCCGGCACTTTTTTAAACTGGCGGTCATACGGTTTTTGGGGTCATGTGTGGCCCAGGGCAGGGGTTTGTCAAGTCCATTCAAAATAAAATGGGGGTTGAAAGATCCTTTTTCGGCACTTTTTTTAAATTTTTGGGTCATGCAGGTTTGGGGGGTAATTTGGTTAGGACAAAAATTTGTCAATGTCCAGTTCAAAATAAAATGGTGGTTGAAAGACTCCTTTTTCCCCAAAAATTTTTAAATTTGTGGGTCTGAGGTTTAAGGGTATATGCGGTCCAGGGCAGGGATAGTCAATCCCGTTTAATAAAAAGGTGGTTCAAAGATCTTTTTTCCGGGCTTTTTTAAACGGGTTTCAGCAGGTTTGGGGGTAGCTGTGGCCCCGGACAGGGGTTGTCAATGCCAGTTCAAAAAAATGGTGGTTTTTAAAAACTCCCCTTTTTTAGCACTTTTTAATCTGTGGGGCAACAGGGGTTTTTTGGTCATTTCTGGGTACGAAAAGGGATAGTCAAAGTCGTTCAATAAATGGTGGTTCAAAGCTCCTTTTTTTTGGGGACTTTTTAGTTTGTGGGTCAGAGGTTTTAAGGTCATGCTGCGGCCAGGAAGATATAGTCAAAAGTCGTTCAACTAAAATGGTGGTTAAAAAGACCCTTTTTTCCCGGGACTTTTTTAATCTGGGGGTCAGAAAGGTTTTCCTATGCTGCTTCCCCGGGCAGGGATAGTCAATGTCCCTTTTTAGTAAAAAAAAAGTCAAATAATACGCCCTTTTGGCATTTTTAAAATTTTTGGGCATGCAGTTTTGGGGGCATGCTGTGGTACAAGACGGGTAGTGAAAGGTCTGTGATTTTCTTTTGTGCTTTTATAAACCTAAGTGTGTTGTAAGGTACACTTTCCCTTGACTTTGTGGATGTTAATTTCCAGCTTCTCCCCCCCTGTTTGGGGGGTAAGAAAAAGGTGTTTTTCCTCTCACTAAATTCAATGGTCATCGGCGATAATCTATTATCGACTATCGGAAACGTCTTTTAAATTTCGATACGAAAGACCGATGAGATAGTCAAGTAATGTATCATATTCCCTTCATATAAAGGAAGGAAAATAAAAAGCTGTGGGTTTATAAAAAGGGCAGCAATTAATTTCATAGTTTGTAAGGCCGAATAAGTAGACGTCCACCATTTAGCCTCTTTTGCTTAAATTTATCCCGATGAAGGTTTAAAAAACCCCCCCCTGGGTAGAAGTCAATTGTTTTTTTAGGGGAAAAAAAATTCCCTTTCCCAAACCCAAACTGCAATCAAATAAATCCCTGGGTCATGACCCCCTTTCCAGAACCTATTTACTATAACTTGTTTTTTAATATTACGCTCTAAAATGCATCCAACCCCTTGTTATTGAATTTACCCTGACAAGTTCCCCCTGGCGAGGTTCCCAGTCTCACTGCTCTTTAAATAAAAATCCCTTTCTATGTTTTAGTAAAATGTTCTTTTCCCCAAAACGTAGAGGATGCCCCTTATCGGGTAAGCCCCGGGTAAATAAATCTTGGGAGGAAACTCTATATTGGCCTTTAAAAATTTAAAATATTTTTTTATGTCCCCCGAAAACCGTCTTTTTCTCTAAACTAAATAACCCTAATCTTGCTAATCTAACTGGGTATTGCAGTTCACCCAGTCCTTTTATTATTTGTGTTTCCCACCCTTGTACCTGTTCAAGCCCTACAATGTCTTTCCTGTGAGCTGGTGCCTAAAACTGTACACAAAATTCCATGTGTGGTCTAACCAGTGACTTGTATAATGGTAGAATAATGTTCTCATCATGTGCGTCTATGCCCCTTTAAATACACCTCATGATCCTTTTTGCCTTGGAAGCTGCTGCCTGACACTGGCTGCTACAATTAAGTTTACTGTCTACCGGAATTCCCAAGTCCTTCTCCATGTTACTTTTACCCAGCATTTTTCCATTTAACATGTAATTGTGGAATGGATTTTTCCTCCCCATGTGCATAACCTCGCATCTATCTGTGTTAAACCTCATCTGCCATTTCTCTGCCCAGGTCTCCAACTTATCCAGATCCCTTTGTAATAACACATTATCCTCTATTGTGTTGATTACTTTACAGAGCTTAGTAACATCTGCAAAGATCAATATTCTACTGTGCAATCCATGTGTAAGTTCATTAATGAAAATATTAAAGAGGATAGGGCCCAATACTGAACCCTGTGGGACCTCACCAGTAACAGGGATCCAGTCTGAGTATCTACCATTAATCACCACCCTTTGTTTTCTATCACTGAGCCAGTTACTTATCCACTTGCAAACATTTTTGGCACAGTATCAAATGCTTTATAAAAATCTAGATATACAACATCTAATGCCTCACCATGATCCAGTCTATGCTGGAACGTAGTTATAAATTTATTTTCAGTGAGATACTCCAGGATAGCATCTCTTAGAAAACCTTCAAACATTTTACCTACAACTGAAGTTAAACTTACAGGCATATAGTTTCCAGAATCACTTTTTAACCCCTTTTTGAATATTGGCACCACATTTGCCATACACCAATCCTTTGGGACATACGCTGTTATTATACAGTCCATAAATATTAAGAATAGGGGCCTATCTATGACATTACTTAACTCCCTTAGGATATGGGGTGTATACCATCAGGACCTGCTGATTCGTCTATTTTAATCTTCTTAAGACAGAGCTGCACTTCTTCCTGGGTTAGACAAGAGACATTTAAGTTGGAGTTTACCTCATCCCTCTGCTCATCAACAGGAAGGTCATCCTCCTCAGTAAATACAGTGGAGAAAAAATTGTTTATAATTTATATTGTACCTAGAATTTACAGCCTCCCAACATCTTGCAGCGTTAATAGCCTTTTATATGATTCATTAACAAAGGCTTTTGGGAAAGAGCTGAAGAGCTCGCCAGCGCCATCTATTGGATGTAGTAATCCTCAATTCACATGTTACTTACTAAGTCTTGCAATGTAAAAAGGATTCTAACCTAGCCAGTGAAGTTCATCTACAGACAGCATTTTTGATTGAAAGTATTTTATTGACAAACGTCTAGTACAAGCATACACCTAACCACGAGTCGCAGCTCGCGAATAAATTAATACATGTATACAATATTCATACATTATTTCTATCGGCTAGGGGTTATGTAAATCCCAAGCTAACCTATGCTAATACATCATGCAACACTATACTAGCATTCATGAACATTTCTACAGCTACTCTACTGTTACTGTACAAACAAAGCTTGAACCTATGAAAGGAAAAGGCAATGGGGGAAGTGGGAGACGGAATGAAGGAGGAGTGGAGGGGATGTTCACAGGCCCGAAGCTTTATTTAAAGACACAGACACATAGGGGGAAGAAAGGTGGGGAAAGGGACAAAGCTCCCTCTTCATCTGGATCAACACGGATTTTATAGTCTCTAAGTTGGCTGTGGATTAGCCGTTGACAATCCTACATGATATTCTCTCCCTCCGCAACACCAGGCGATTCCTGGAGATCCAGATAGCGTCCTTGAAGCAGTTCATAAGGTGCCAGTTGTCCTGGATGGCCTCGACTGTACGTACCTTGGGGAAGTGGCCACAGATCACGGACATGTGCGCTAAGTTTTACCATGGGCACAGAGTCTTTGTGTTCATGAACCAGGGCATCCAACAAACGCTGAGCAAAGGGCCACTCCCAAAAGCTGTGATAAGCAGTCTCCTTAACAAAGGGACACCGTGGGCAATACCGCTTGTTGCACAGGTTATGGGCATGCATGAAGGACCCGACGAGCAGTCCCCCCTGGAAGGCCATCCAAGACATATCCTTGTTTTTGTTGTTGATCCTGCACGGAGCAACATTTTTCCAAACAACAAGGGACATGGCATCTGAGACCCCCTGGAACAGCCCTAGTGAATGTTTGGTTTAAAAAATGAGCTTGTGAATAAACCTTGGATTTCCCACAATTTGGGGTTTTTTAAACCCCCCCAAAATGGTGCTCCCCCCACAAAGCGGGTGATGTCCAGATAAAACTCGGGCCCAATCCTCTAAAATTGTAAGGGTGGGATTTTTTCCCACTGACCCCACCCAAAGGCACGCGAGAAATAGATCTGCCCGCAGAGCCACTCTTCTGAACAATGGTTCGGTGAATACAATCACAAATGAAGGAACCCCCCCAAAGGGGGTATGGCCCCAGGTTATGACCCCCCCAATGACGGGCCTCAACCAACCCCCGCAACACCTTACCCAAAAGATTTTGTATCAATTTAAACAGGCGCTAGTTCTAAGATCGCTCCCCCTCCCCCCCCTTACATTTAAAAACAGAAGGGTTATAAATGCCCTCTCCCCAACCGCCCAAGGCTTTTTAAACCCCCCTCTGCCATCCGCTATGGGACTTCCAAAAGGTCCAGACAGTTTCAGGTCACCCCCCCGCGACGTAAAGCCAGCGGGGAAGACCGTCAATCCCTGGCGTTTTCCCCAATTTTCTAAAGGATTGGGGGGCCCAAATAAAGGGGGGCCCTAGGGGCACCTATGTCCCATGGTTTTTTGAGATGTAGAAGTTCCGATAGAAGTTCGTGATGACCTCCATAACCCTCTCCTTCCCTGTCCTCATCACTCCGTCCTGCAGTTCGTTCAAGGGCATCATGGAGCTTTCTGAAAAAGAAAGATTTTACCCCTTTCTAAACCCTTTCTCCGGGGTGCTGAAAAACCCGCCAGGCCGTCTATTTGATGTAGTAATCCTCAATTCATGTGACTCATTAAGTCTTGCAATATAAAAATGATTTAAACTAAAATAAAAATTGCCCCTTAAAAAAACCACCTCCCCCTCTCATTTAAAACCCACCCAAGAAGTTCAAATCTGCAAAAACAAGGGGAAAAACCCCCAGAAACACTTTTGGGGTAGATAAATTTCACTGGCTTGGTTTAAATCCTTTTATATCCCTTCTTTAAAAAAAGGTTTTTGGGGAAAGGGGCTGAAGGGGCCCCAGCAACAGCTAGGGATATAGAAAATTCCTAAATTCACATTTTGTTTCCCAACGAAAGCAGGAACTGCCCCAAAGTGAAGTCATGCAACCTCTGCGGATTAGCAGCCCACAGGTACTGGAACTGCCCAAAGAGATAAAGAACCTGGGCCAAAGTTGCAGAAAAGGTCAAGCCAAAGTAAACCCCACTCCAGATCCTGCTCTAGCCCCAGTCCCAATGGCTCCTAAGCCCAAGAAACAGAAAGAGAAAAAGAAGGATGAAAAGAGGACCCCAGATACTTCCACCACCCCTCTGCACTCCAAGGTCATTTACTTAAACCCTTTCCCCCAAACCTCAAAATACTGCCCCCCCACCCCCACACCAACTTTCCCTCCCTACTCACCAGCCATAGAAATCCTAAACACCCTTATGTTGTCCCCGCTTCTTAACAGAAATATCCACCTTGCGCCTACAGGCACCATTGTGAGAAAAAGGAAAGGGGCGAGACAGCCCCGCCAGTGATTCCACGATAAAGATTGTAGAGCAGGGTCAGGAATCCCAGTCAGATCTTGAAGAGGATATGTAGCTCATGGTCGAGGAACTCATTTTGTAATAAGACATCAATAACAATGAGCTTATTGTGGTGCGGCTGGGATGTCAGGGAAGTGCTGGAGGAGGCCATGTAGGGTATGAGAAGGCACTTTGAGGAGGAGTCCAAGCAAATCCTCTGCCACTCCAAGGTGGAGCACCTGGAAAAGGGTGAGAAATGTAACTCAGGACGCTACATGCATGATACACACCCCTGAATGAGCTGTGTGACGAGACCGGAAACATTGATTCAGGGAAGGAAGGGGTGAGGGGTTCGCTGGGAAACCTTTCTACAGGAACCTCTACCCAAAGGTTTCCCGTTTTGGGATCAGTTGTAAGTTCCTATCGGGTTTCACTGCCCACTTTTAAAATTCTACGGGGCTACAGCTTTTGAATTTACCTTTAATGGGGGAGGATTTCTCCTCCGCCAAACCCCTTTAAAAACCCTGGCCCAGCCCAAAGCAAAAACGGTCTCCAAGCTAAAGTTTTATGTCACTTTGGGGTTAAACCGATCTGTCCAGACTTGCGGGAGCGCTATCAAAAAGGTGGTGGGGGGGCCAGAATGCCTAAATTTTTGAGAGGGGCCCAATGATAAAAAATGGAAATAAGCACAAAATGGAGAGAAGTAACTTGAAGAACAGGCCCCCCTATTTCCCCTTTTGAACGTTAAACCTATAAGATTTTGGGCTATTGTTCTTTCTAACGGGTTTGAAGGGGGTAAACGGACAGGTCAACCACCTGGACAAAAACCTGAGGAAATTCAGTAGGAAAATTGAATACTTGCCTGGTAAAAAGGACAGGGTCCTTTAAACACCAAAGGGCCCAAATTGTGCACATGGGGCCCCCTAATCACCCTTTTATCAAGAAGTGGCCTTTGACTGGGTCTCTCATGAGTTCATGGGTGAAGCTTTGAGCAATCTTGGTTTTGGGGGGAAATATTCGTTCATATTTTAAACCCTTATGTCCCTTTTAAGTTTTACATTACGGTTTTTGGTGAACGGCGGGAAGCAAAACCTTTTTCCCCTTTTTTTTCGGGGGGTCAGACAAGGTTTGACACTTTTTACTTCCCCTTTTTTGTTTGCTTTTTAGAGCTCTTCACAGAGGGATTACCACACTGGGACCAGGTCACCACAAGGTCAAGTGCTTGCTCTACATGAATGATGTGACTGTCTTCTGCGCTGATCAGCGTTCGGTGATGGAAATTTTTCCCAAACCCGAAGAAGTTTCGGCAGAGCTTCAGGGACTAAAACCCAACGGGGGAAAATTCAGGGGCAATGATTTTTGGGAAATTTGGCAGCTGTCTACCCCCCAAACCCCTTTTTTCCTTTTTCCATCGAGCCAATTTAAATCAAAATTCTTGGGGACTGTTTCCCGGGACGGAAGGGGCAACCCTAAAGTCTTGGCAGGATCACTTGGCCAAAGTAAACCAAAGGATCATGTACAAGGATCGTATAAAAGATGGTAAAGGGAAACCTGCCATCCCCACATTGCTGAGGATCGCCTTTGTATGTGACAGCATTTGTACAGCAAAGTGGCTCTGCAGGCATATTTTTTTTCCTTTCGGGCCCCTGTTCCCCCTTTGGGGGGGCCTGGGCCTGGGGATAAGTGTGATAGATCCTACCCCTAAAAACTTGGAAACCCCAAAGGTTTCTATTTTGGAAATTTTAAATCGGGTTTCGAAAAGGGAACCCACCGGGTTTGGAAAATTAAAGCATGACTTGTGGTAAGCCAAAGTTATTCCCCAGTCTGTTCCAGGGCTCCCTGATGTCACAGTTTTGTTTATTTGGAAAAATGTGGCTTCAAGTAAGAAACCCCAATGGCCCCAAAAGGGAAAATTTTTTGGGGAGGCTTTTTGAGGGGAGACGCCCAAAAGGGTCTTTCACCCTTTCCCCCGCAACTCTAGAAAAAATGAAGAAACGGCTGCAATGCCCTTTCTTGGAGGAAACATCTTTGCACATTTTTTGGCAATGCCCTCTTGCTTGGAGTTTGTTGGATGCCCTGGTTCATGAACTCAAAGACAGTGCCCAGGAGAAGCCTTTCTTACAATTCGATGCTAAATTTGGTTTTTTTTTTCAACAGGGTTTTAAAACACTATCGGGGGGCCACCCTAGGAGATCTGGGCCCCAAAAAAACTGCTTTAAGTACACTGTCTGGATCTCCGGGAAATCACCTAGGGTAAAATTTGTAAACGTTGGCGTTAAAAGGGCCCATTCAAAATCGTTTTAAAAAGGCAGTGAAGAAACACCAAAAATGTATAAACCCCTGCTCTTCTGAAATTTTTCATACACCCGGCCAGTCCTAGGGCCCAACACAAGCCCTGGCCAAAGGCACCCCTTTACCCGGCTGGCTGTACAACTGTTCGCCCCTAGATTTTTGGGCATCAAAAAAACATAAAGGGGAAACTATTTCTATGAAGGGTTTGCGACCCCCTCCCCATAAACCCCAAAAACATTGGCACATTAAAAGCGAAATTTTGGCGCATTAAAAAGGGACTTATCATCCCAAAAGTTTGGAGTCCCACCTTTTCATACTTTCCCTTTATGGCTAAAAAGTCCACCAGAAAATTTGGTGCAGCCCCCGTTCATACAGGGTCACCCCCCTACCCTTGCAGAGGTAGGGGAAAGAAAGGGGGGCAGTTTGCGGGGGTTGATCACAGCCTGCTCAGAGACAATTTCCACCTAACTGTCTAAAAAGGGATGGAATATTTTTCCCTAACCCCCCAAACCCCTTTGTGTTTTTTTAAAAAGCTTCGGGCCTTGAACCCCTTTTTCCCCTTTTAAATTTTATAGACCCTTTTTAAATGCTTTTTTGCTTGCAATTTTTAAAGTGGCAGGTTTTTTTAGTGAACATGTGATGTGATGTTTAGCGTGGTTAGCGTGGCTTTGGGCGTTTTAAATTGCATTTTTATAAAATGGAAAAAGGGGTTTTTTAATTTAATTGTGTTCTGTGCTGCGTCACATGGATATATTGTATGCTTGTTCATCAAATAGCTGTCTGTTGATGAACTTAAACGGGTTTGGGGTTTTCAGCCCTTTTTTTAAAAATTGCAAGACTTATGATTTTCCCATGTAAATTAGGATTAGTAGAAAAATGATGGGGTCTGGCGGCTCTTATTTTTTTCCCCCAAAAAACTTTTTAAAATCAAATGAATTGATGGCAAAAGATGAATAAATCCTCACAAAAACCCAAAAGGGGGGCCTCCCTTTAATGGAACATTACCCTTCAAAGCTTCATTAAAGCAAAAAATTTAAGCACATAAATTAAAAACTTTTTGGATGAGATTCGTATTAAAAATGTTTTAATTCTGCACGAATTTAAAGGGAAATTGATCATCAAATTTTTACAAAATAAAAAGCCCCAAGTTTTTTGGGAAAAAAATAAAGGCAACCACCCCCAAAACTGTTGGAAAGTATGGGAGAAACCCATATAAACCCTTCCTACAAAGGGGTCGTAGATGTAGACTGGGGATTTAAAATGAAAAAAGGGGGTTTTCTATAAATTTTTCAGAAAAAAAGCTCTGCCCCAAAACATTGTCCCTGAAATGAAAAAAAAAAAAGGAAAACTCACCTTTTCCAGGCCGAGGCTGCTTTAGATTTCCCAGCAGGTTTCCCCCAAAAAAAGCACATACATCCCTCACATATGACAGGGGAGACAAAAAAACGCCCAAAAGGTAAATGTCCCGGTATTAATGGCATGTCCCCTAAAAAGGGCCAGTGTTTGGGTTTTCAAAGGTTATTTTTGGGAAATGTACATGAGGGTAACGGGGGGGAAACAAAAGGGGCCTGCCCGGGGCCCCACAATCATTAAAATGGCCCCAAAAGCAGGAATTTTTTTTTTTTTATTTCAGGACAGTGGGAGGTTGGAGGCAAAAGCCAAAATTTTTTTTTTTTGGGGAACCCCGGGGGGAAACCCCCCTTTTAAAACCCCAAGCAGAGAAAACTTTTAAACTTTGCGGTGAGTGGGCACATCATCTATGTTTGTGGAATCACCCTTTAGTGTTTTGGGGATAATTTTTTTTTTTTTTTTTTCAGTTTTCCCAAACAAATTGGTAAAATTAACAACAAAATTTTAATTTTAAAATTTTATCCTTAAGGGGGAGACAACATAAAAGGGCCAAAGTTTAAAAACGGGTTTAAAAAGGGCCCCTATTTCGGCCCCTAATTACGCGCCGAAATGGCCCCAAAATAAAAGGGGTGAAAACGCCCCCTTCATTACCCTACCACATTTTTTTCATAAAAAAAACTAAGGATTACGTCCTCCTCTTCCCCCCTCGGTGAATATCCCCAGGGGGAGATAATTGAAAATGGGCCCTTTTCTAAACGGGGGTAATTTCCCCGCTGCCCAGCAATAATTGTCTATGGCCCGAGGGGGCCGGCCCCCCCCCCCCCCGGGCCCCCTCCCCCCCCCAAAAGGCGTAAACCGGGGGAGGGAATTACGTCCCCCATAACCCGGGGTTTAAAAAAACCTTAAAAAGATTTTTAAAAGGGTTTTTCCCAAATCCATTTTTTTTTTAGTAATTTTTTAATTTTTTTCCATTTTTTAAACCCGCTTTTGTAAAACACTGGTCATCCAAGGTTCAGCTTCAGTCCTCCAAGGTTTCCCCGGGTTTTAAAAAACTTTCCAACACATGCCCCCCCGGGGTGAGAATAATTTTCATCCCAGAATCACTCCCTTCAATTAAATTTTGGAGGCGATTTCCAACACTGCCAATGGACAAGAGTGGTACCATTTGTAGAAGAAAGCAGCCATGTTTTTCTATTGCTTTACTATTTAAAAAAGCATTTGTTTCAAAACAAAAACTAAAAATAACTAAATAACTAAAAATAAAAACTAAAAATAACTAAAAAACAATTTTCAGTATAGAAATATATTGCCCAGTATGTAGCTTACTTGCTGTATCTTACAAAAGCTCTTGTTTCAAACCAAAACCTAAAATAGAGAACTAAAGATATAAAAAAAACTAACATAACTAAAAATAACAGAAAAACCCAAGCAATTTTGAAATAGGGGGCCAAAAAATATAGCTTACTTACCCCATCCCTACTTCATTGACCAATGTATAGAAACTTATACCATTTCTTACATGCTACTAAATTTAAATTTTTTTTTTTTCTAAAAAAAAATAAAAGGAAATTAAAAAAAAGCACATCTGGAGCTGTGTTAAAGTGCATAGATTTTGAGTTACAATTTAAAAACTGAAAATCAAAGCTTTAACACACCTCCCGATTACATAGAACACATGGGGAACTTAAATTTAAAAAAACCCCTGCAAGGTCTCCCATGGACCTCACACAAAATTTTTAACACTTATTTTTGGGTGCTTTAAAAATGAAAAGGGCCCGCTTTTTTTGGGAAAAAATCCAAATGGGGAATGGGAAAATTTTTTGAAGCCCAAAAATAATAGGGTTATTATAAAAACCTGAATTTTCCAGTTAAAAACGCCTGGAAAATTTTTTAGGATCTGGGTCCTTCAACCCAATGTCCCCGAATCCTGTAAATATCCCTCCATCACCAGGCTTGTTTTATGTTCCTTCTTACCTTCCTCCTTGTTTCTCGCTACATTATTTTCTTTCACTTTTTTTTTTTTATTTTTTTTATCTTTTTTTTTTTTTTTTACTTAAAATTATAGGGAGTTGTAAGGTAAAGGTGGCTATGGTGGCGCCCAACTTTGACTGCCTGTTGCCCATAGCAATCACCCTTTCCAGAGTTCTTTTGGGATTGCGGGAAAAGGGGTGGAGTGGGACTGTGGGACACCATGGTAAAAAGTTTTTAAAAAAAAAAAAACTTAAAAAGGGGGTTAACAAGGCTTTTACTTCAGGGGGCCCAAAAACTGTTTTTTACTCTGGGTTTAGTTTCCTTGTGGGCACCACCCAGCAGCTTTATCACACACTCACAGTAAAAACCAAGGGGCTCTCCTTAAAGTCCACCCCCTGTTCGCCTGACCTCTCCAGAAATTTTTTCTCTGGGTTTTCTTCCCCGGGGATGGGCTTGGGCCCCCAAAGGGGCCTCTATACAGGTCACTTTTTCCTCCCCGGAATGATGTTGGGAAGCTACAATTCCTCAGGCCTTTGGGCGAAACCCCTATTTTTTTCCAGATAAACCCGGGTGGCCACTAAAAAGTGGGGACCTTTCCCCCCTCCCCCTCCCGTTTTTTTTTTGCTTAACCCCAAAAATATTTAACATTCCTCTGGGCATCGGACCCTCAGGAAGCCACAAAAACTCTGCCACCTCTCATGGCTTAAATGCAAGCCCCCTTTCCCCCTCCAATTCTCACTTCTCACCCTTCTTCTCACTTAGAAAACCGGGCCCCAAAAAAACTGTCAACTCCCCTCTCTTTAAATGTCACTAACTGCAGCTTTCATCCCCTTCACATCAGCTGGCCCCCAACTCCTCAGCCCCACCCCACCCCTGGGGGCTTCTGAATTTTGGGTTTCCCCGCCCCACGTTACAAAATACACAGGCCCAAAAATGCCGCCTTAACTTTTTCTGTTCCCCCCCTTTTCATAACCAGGCCATCCCACTCCCGGAATTTTCCCCCTGGCAACTGCCGGCCACCACCTTTCATAAGTAAAACCCCCTTTCGGGGGTCATGGAAAAAAAGAAACCCCAAAAAAAAGGGTTTCCCTTTTTTCTAAAGAAAGGATATTAAAAAATATTTTTATCTGTAAACAACAATTTCAAAAACTAGATGTAAAAAAAATTTAACAAAAAAAAAAACGACAAACCCGTAAAACTTTAAATTTAAAAAAAAAATGAAAACTGCCATTTTTTTCTAACACATGGGAAATTTCCCCCCCAGTCCCCTTAGCCCTGACATGGGGCAAAGAAATGTTTTCCTTTAAAAAAAACTTGTTACATAGTTTTTTTTCCCCCCTGGCCCGAAGACAGAAAAATAGTTCAGACCTGCCTTTTTTCCCGCGCTGTGCCCTTATTCGTAAGATTTCTGTGTTTTTTTTGAAAAAAATGCTCAAATCTCAGGGTTTTCCCCAGCCAGAAGAGGGCATTCGAAGGTCCCCTTTAGATTTTCATTTTTTTTAAACCCAAACCCCGCCCCCCAGAGACTAGCCCCCCCCCACCTCAACTGGGCAAAACCAATTTCTTTGAATAGGTAAAAAACATGTGGGTTTCCCGTCAGTGGCGGAGCTAGCCTTTGTGGGGGAGCTAACAACTACCAAGAAAAAAATTTAGGGGTAAATCTCTAAAAAAAGCTGCATCTTAAAAGGGAAAAAAAGGGGCCCCAGTGCCCGGGGAAAAGCAGGGCTGACAAATAGCCAGTGGGTTCCCTCAGCCCAAGGGGGGGACAAACCTAAGTGACCGGGTTTCCCCTTTAAAACTTTTATGAAAAAAGTTTACGACCTTCTTGCGTTTACAACCAGTTTCCCTACAGTATCTCAATAAGATATTTTGACTTGCCTATTTAAGAACCTTCCATTTTTCTTCCACTTATTCTTTTGTAAATTTACTGGCATGTTTAGAGTCCTTGACTTGCTGCAAGATCCATGTTTAACCTCAACTTTATGATAAATGATCTCACATTATGCTTAAGCACCCTCAGTACAATGAAAAAATTTTTATGGACTCCCGGATGGTGAATTTTTCCAAACCTAAAAGTCATGGGAACCAATTCAAAACTGTAAGGCGACAGGCAAAAAGGGAAACCCGTAGAAAGTCTTTCTATGGTGGCGCTGATCTCTGGTTAAAATAAAAAAAATTAAGGGTGACATTTCCCCTTAAAGGGTTGGGGTTTTTTTTTTTTTTTTATTTTTTCCCCCAAAAAAATGTTGCCCCCCCAATTTCCTATAAAATGAACTGAAAAACACCAAAAATAGGGCTTTAACGCCAGGAAAAGAACCCCATTTGAAGTTCGTAATGTAGGGGCCAAATATGCTAGCAATGGTTTTGCTATTTTTCCCACAATTTTTCTTGACCAGATTCGGGGCATCAATTTTTCTATGGGAATAAACCAGAAAAAACCCGATTTTTTTACAGGTTCCCTTCTTCATTCAGACGCACTATACACTCATTTAATGCACCTTAAAACTACGCGTGGTGGCGCCTCTTTTCTGACATGTCGCCCTAAGTTTGGGATTCACTTTTTTATTAGATTTTTAAAAAAAAAACTAGAGTAGACCCTGTTCCCAAATAAATAGTCTGCTGCAGATTTTTTTTCCCCACGACTTTTTTTTGGATAATCCAAGTAAGAGAAAAATTTAACGATATCAGAAGATAACGATGCATCAATATTCTTTTACACAAAAAACACTTTTTTTTATAAATGCACAAAAAAAAAAACTAAATAAATTGGGTATCGCTAAAACAAATCGCTCGATGGGAAATACAACCCTGTCCAAATACTAACGGGGAATGTTGTTTTAAAATTAAAAAAAACCAATTTTTCAAATTAACAGTAAATTTTTTTTCAACCTGCCCCACATTAAACAGATTTTTAGGCCCAACCCAAAAAATCTTGTCCCCCCCAAAAAAAGGGCCAAATAAAATTAAACCAAACCTGCAAAAAATCACAAAAAAAAAAATAAAAAAGTTAAGGGTCAAAAACATGGAATTCTTTTTAATAAAAATTTTTTATTGTGTAAAAGCAATAAAACATAATAAATATAAACTGGGTATCGCTGTAATCATATGAACATGCTGAGGAAAGCTAGCATGTCATTTGTACTGCACAGTGATCGCTATAAATAATAAAAATAAAAAACATTACCAGGATTGCTGTATTCTGTTCTTCCTGCCTCCCAAATACCTTGATAAAAAGCAATCAAAGCGTCACATGAACTCCCAAAAATTCCAATGAAAAACATTAACTCATCCCACAAAAAAACAAGTCCTTATATAGCTGTCAGACTATGATGATATAAAACTGCAATTTTTTACAAATGCTTTTCTATTATGTAAAAGTAGTAAAACATAAACTATATAAAAATGGATATCCTTGTAATTGTACGGACGTGCTTAATAAAGTTATCCTGTCATTTATACTGCACAGCAAAGGCTGTTAAAATGAAACCCATAAATCCATAAAACACTGATGGGGCTAAAAAACAGTGGAGCACCTATGGGCCCCAAATGCACAATACACCCCTTGATGAGTTCCCTGAGGGGTGTTGAATCCAAAATAGGGTGACTTCTAGAATTTTTGACTTATACTGGTACTTTAGGGGTTTTGCAAATGCAACATGGCTTCCAACAAATTGTGCATTCCTAAAGCCAAATAGCACTCCCTGCCATATGATCAAACAGCAGTTTATACCCACATATAGGGTATTGCCAAACTTAGAATAAATTACATAACTAATTTTGGGGTGTTTTTTTTCCAGGATTACTTGTGAAAATTAAACATTTTCCGCTAAAACTGCATATTACTGGAAAAATTTCAATTTCCATTTTCATAGCCTAATGCTAGAAAAATCTGTGAAACACCTACAGGGTTGATATACTCACTGCACCCCTGGATATATTCTTTAAAGGGTGTGGTAACCAAAATAAATTATTTTTGGGGTGTCTATTAAGTTTTAGCAGCTTAGGGTGTCCGCAAACCTGTAATGGTGCCTAAAGAATATCCAAATGAAAATAAGATCACAAAATCTTTGAAACTTTACCTCCACTTTTCTTTAATTCCTGTGAAACACCAAGAGGGTTACCAAACTTCCTAAATGTTGTTTGAATACTTTAAGCGGTGCAGTTTTTTAGTTTGAGTCATTTATGGGGGTGTCTAACATGCAGGGCCCTCAAAGCCACGTCAGAACTGGACAGGTCCCTAAAAATACAGTGGGGAAAATAAGTACTGAATACAATGGCGATTTTGCAAGTTGTCCCACCTACAAAAAATGGAGAGATCTGTAATTTTTATTGTAGGTACACTTCAACTGTGAGAGACAATCTTAAAAAAAAAAAAAAAATCCAGAAAATAACATTGTATTATTTTTAAATAATTCATTTTCATTTATTTCATGAAATAAGTATTTGATATAGTAGAAAAACAGAACTTAATATTTGGTACAGAAACCTTTGTTTGCAATTACAGATGTCTCCTGTAGTTCTTGACCAAGTTTACACACACTGGAGCTAGGATTTTGGCCCACTCCTCCATACAGTTCTTCTTCAGATCTTTCAGGTTTCGGGGCTATTGCTGGGCTACATTGAGTTTCAGCTCCCTCCAAATATTTTCCATTGGGTTCAGGTCTGGAGACGGGCTAGGCCACTCCAGGATCTTGAAATGCTTCTCAGTTGTCCGGGCTTCATGTTTCAGTTCATTGTCCTGCTGGAAAACCCAGTTATGACCCATTTTCAATGCTCTTACTGAAGGAAGGCGGTTGTTGGCCAAAATCTTGCAATACATGGTCCCATCCATCCTCCCTTTAATACATTGCAGTCATCCTGTCCCCCTTGCTGAAAATCCAAATCCAGCCAAATCCTCCTGTGTAGTTCTGGGCTAATTCACAACCGTTCACCGAATCATCCTTACCCCATAAGGGGAGATCTGGCATGGCGCCCCAGACCAAGGAAGCTTAACTGTCATCTTGTGTTTCTTCCATTTTCCAATAATTGCGCCAACAGTTGTTGCTTTCTCACCAAGCTGCTTGTCAATTGTCCTGTAGCCCATCCCAGCCTTGTGTAGGTCTACAATTTTGTCCCTGGTGTCCTTAGACAGCTCTGTGGTCTTGGCCATGGTGGAGAGGTTGGAGTGTGATTGAGTGTGTGGACAGGTGTCTTTTATACAAGTAATATGTTCAAACAGGTGCAATTAGGTAATGAGGGCAAAGTAGGAGGGCTTCTTAAAGAGAACATGTCACATAGTTTTTTCCCCCCTGACTGAGGACAGAACAAGGTAGTCAGACATGCTATTTCCAGCCCTGTGTCTCTTATTCTGTAAGATGCTGTAGTTTTCGTGTATTTAATGCTCAAATCTGCAGTTTTCAGGCAGAAGAGTCATTCGAAGAGTCAGTCAGAGTATCAGTTTTTTCAAACTCCGCCCACCTGAGTCTAGCCCCACCCACCTCAACTGACTAACCTATTACTATGAATAGGTAGAAACATGTGAATAACTGTCAGTGGGCGGAGCTAGCCTTTGGTGGGCTTAGCTAACACCTGCTCATGAATAAGATTTGAGGAGTAAATACTCTAAAACTGCTGCATCTTACAGAATAAGGGACACAGGGATGGAAACAGCATGTCTGTCACTAGCTTGTGCTGTCCTCAGCAAGGGGGGCATAACCTATGTGACAGGTTCCCTTAAAAGAAAAAGAGAAATGCAAATTAATTATTTAAAAACCATATGATGTGATTTTCTGGATTTTTTAATATTCTGTCTCTCACAGTTCAAGGATACATAAAATAAAAAATTCCAGACCTCTCCATTCTTTGTAGGTGGGAAAACTTGCAAAATTGCCAGTGTATCAAATACTTATTTTCCCCACTGTACCTGTACAGCAAATTTTCTTGAAAATGTGAAAAATTACTACTAAATTTATAAGCCCACTTTTTTAACTTTGAAAATAGAAAATGTTTCAAAATTTTCACATATTGTTGATTTTTTCCCCATTAGTAAACGTGGACTGTATCAACCAAAATGTATTACTAACTTAAAGCACAATGTGTCACAAGAATTCAGTCCTTGAATCACAAGGATAGTTAAAACCATTAAAAAGTTATTCCCACATAAAATAACACGTCAGATTTGAAAAATAGGGCATACAGCTTAAAACTGGCTGCGGTGGTACGGGGTTAATGGCCAGACCCATATTGGGCCTTGATGATGCTCAGCAATTTTTTCAATATCGCCTTTTCACATTTCAGGAGTCATAACTTTTTATATTATCATTTACTGTATAAGACCTATTTTGTGCTGCAAAAATGTAAGCTTTTTCGCCACTGTTTGTGAGTAAATTATAAATACCTGGTAAATGCTATCGTTTTTTTGCAGGGTGGATATAGAAATATGATTGGCAATAGAAAAAGCAGCACTAATACAAAACATGTAAGGCAATGAGAGTGTAAACCCAACAGAACTTGGTACCAACAAACTGTCGAAATAAATATTCTACTTAAATAGAAAAAATTATGGTCAACTTCAGTCACATTCCACACTAAATTAATTTTTCAGGCGGTTGCAGCAATACCTAGCGTGTGTGTGTTTTTCTTCTTTTCAATTCTTTCAAAGTATCAAGATTATTAAGAAAAACTAATAGCAAGCTTCTGGGGCTCCATGAAAATTAAACAAACTATATTTGCCTTCCTTCCGTCCCCGATGGGAGCTTTTCCATCACTTTGGTCTTCAATCCACTGCATATGGATTTATTAAGGTAGAAGCAGCTTTATAATATACATGTGGTAATATTCCCCTATTAGCAATGCCAAGAACTGTATATTCTGGACCACTTCAGACCACAAGACTCACAGCACTCAAGTCTTCTGCATCTACTGCACCAGGTACAAATACCTCTCTCATGTTACTTCACATATTGTCAAGTAGTTCTGAAGTTTTAAACTTTTAATAATTATGTTATAGTTATGTGATTTGCCCTAAATGTCTGGTTGGCCGGGTTGTGACCTCAGAAGTGTCCACTGATTCTAAAGATAGAGGTCTATGCTCTCCTCCTACACCCCCCCCAGTTGTGTGTTTAACAGTCTCCAATGAAGTCTGTAGGAGATAAATAGGCACCAGCTGACCAAGTATAGCTTTTTATAGGTTACAGGACTTTATTTTGTTCTGTTATATAAGGCTTATAATATACAATATAATATACAATTCAGGACTGGCAGGTAATGCATAGATGATAAATGTTTCTTCTAATAAAGTTTTAATGCATTTTGAACAAGTAGGAAAACTAGTTACAGGACTCAGCAACAGCTTTGGTTTCCCGAAATAACACTAGTGGTTTGGAAATATGAGTAGGCCAAATATCTGTTTTTTTCATCTTAAATACTTCTGCTGAACACAGATTTGTCACACCCATCACAGTACATTCTTCGACTTGCCTAGTTCTGCCAAGGCTCATTCTGCCTCCATCAAAATGTGATGAAGATGAAGGTTTATAAGCTAGTTATAGACAGTGCTATGATATTCTGAATGTCAAGTGATTGATCATCCATGTCAGACCCAGTTCTAGTGCTTAGTGCAGATGTTTCACACATCATTTTGACTTCTAATTCGTCATTATCCAGAATGCCTGTATGTGTGGTTTGATGCCACTGGATTGGCAGCTGGAGGACGCCTTAAGATTTATTATTTAAGTGTTTTTAAAACTCAGGCATAGACCTCTAGATTAACAACAGATACATAATTACAGTTAGAGGGATTCTGCAGTTTGCCAACATATGCACACTATCTTCTCGGACAACATGCATTAGCAATGATAAGCTCAAAGCAACCCTGGTGGCTCAGTGGTTAGCACTGTTGCCTTGCAGTGCTGGGGTCTTGGGTTCACATTCCACCAAAGACACCATCTGCAGAGTTTGTATGTTATCCCAGTGTTTTCGTGGGTTTACTCTGGGTACTCTGGTTTCCCCATATTCCTAAAGCCTTCTGGAATCCAAACTGTGAGCCCCAATAGGGACAGGGACCAATGTAAATAATGGATATCTCAGTACAGTGCTGTGAAATATAATGGTGCTATATAAATGAATAAAATAAAAAAAACATGTAGGCTGTTCTTACTCACTCTGACATAGCCTTGTATAAAGTCAGCCACATACATGTATCTTCCCTATATTTATTTAATTTCCACTATGGTTGTCCATTGTAGATCAACCTTTCCTATCACCTATACTGTGGATAGTTACATAACAAGTGACTGCAACTATGTTGTATTTGCCAGCACAGTAGGTAGACCATTCTGCCTAACTAACTCTGTTGTAATAGACTGGTATCTTTTTACTCTGTACTGAATGTTAGTCGGAAGAAAAAGAAGGGCCGCTCCTGGTGTAGTATGATCAAATAAAGGTATTAACAACAGAAAAACATACAAATATCCTTTTATCTTCTTTGTGCTATAGGAGCAACAACTCTCAATGTGCCTTCAGTAGTATATACATAGGTACATGTACATACTCTTTGCTGTCATCCCATCGTATCAGCAAGTGGTTCCATATAGTATTAGAAGTGAAGACAAATACATTATACCATTATGGCCTCCAGGCAGACTGTGCAGTGGGCTCCCCTTTCTGGCCAATACAACCACTCACAGGCATGGTTTCTATTTTTTATGGTGTTCACCGTTTGGATTAAAGCACATGATAATGTCATACATTGGAGCGTTACAAATGGAGCAATACCTATTATGTTTAAATTTATTGTTTTTTTAGCTACCCCAGGACTGTGTTGTAGGAATGCCTTTTAGTGACAGAGGGAGCCTCCTCCCCCTGTTAACCGCCTAGATGCCGCAGATGCTACAGACTACAACATCTAGGGGGTTAATTGGCTGGGATCGAAGCTGAAAGGAGACCAAAAATGATGTGAATGGGCAGCTGCAACCATGGATGTGTGCTGTGTGTATACACAGAGCAGTGTACACGGCAAGGCATAGAACAGCCCAGGCCACCAGTCTTCTCACTGTGGACTGTACTGGAGATGAAAGGCACGACGGTTGCTCACATAACGTCCTCCAGCCCCCACAGCACTTCATATTAACTTTCTCTATCTATAATTAGTAGTCACTGTCTACTACTGCCTCATCCAAGGAAGCCAGGACTCAGAGATGCTGCTGCAGAGGGGCATACCTAGAGAATGCAAGGCCCCATTGCAAACTTTTGAAAACCCCCCTCCAATCACAAACATTAATCAGTACCTCTCAATAGAAGCCATACAGTTACATATTAATACAAGGAGCAAATACACACATAAAGTGGGGCAAAAAGTATTTAGTCAGCCACCAATTGTACAAGTTCTCCCACTTAAAAAGATGAGAGAGACCTGTAATTGGCATCATAGGTAGACCTCAACTATGAGAGACAAAATGAAAAAAACAAATCCCAAAAATCACATTGTCTGATTTGGAAAGAATTTATTTGCAAATTATGGTGGAAAATAAGTATTTGGTCACCTACAAACAAGCAAGATTTCTGGCTCTCACAGACCTGTAACTTCTTCTTTAAGAGGCTCCTCTGTCCTCCACTCATTACCTGTAATAATGGCACCTGTTTGAACTTGTTATCCATATAAACCACACCTGCCCACACCCTCAAACAGTCACACTCCAAACTACACTATGGTGGAACCAAAGAGCTGTCAAAGGACACCAAAAACAAAATGTAGACCTGCACCAGGCTGGGAAGACTGAATCTGCAATATGCAAGCAACTTGGTGTGAATAAAACAACTATGGAAGCAATAATTAGAAAATGGAAGATATACAAGACCCCTCCATCTGGGGCTCGTTGCAAGATCTCACCCCATGGGGTCATAATGATCACAAGCACGGTGAGACAAAATCCAGGTACCACACGGGATGGCCTAGTGAATGACCTGCAGAGAGCTGGGACCAACATAACAAAAAGGCTACCATTAGTAACACACTATGCGCAGGGACACAGATCCTGCAGTGCCAGACGTGTCCCCCTGATTAAGCCAGAACATGTCCGGGCCCATCTGAAGTTTGCTAGAGAGCATTTGGATGATCCAGAAGAGTACTGGAAGAACGTCATATGGTCAGATGAAACCAAAGTAGAACTGTTTGGTAGAAATACAACTCATTGTGTTTGGAGGAGAGAGAATGCTGAGTTGCACCCAAAGAACACCATACCTACTGTGAAGCATGGGGTTGGCAACATCATGCTCTGGGGCTGTTTCTCTGCAAAGGGACCAGGACGACTGATCAGTGTACATGAAACAATGAATGGGGTTCATTAATCGTGAAATTTTGAGTGCAAACCTCCTTCCATCAGCAAAGGCATTGAAGATGAAACATGGCTGGGTCTTTCAGCATGACAATGATCCCAGGCACACTGCCAGGGCAACGAAGGAGTGGCTTCGTAAGAAGCATTTCAAGGCCCTGGAGTGGCCCAGACAGTCTCCAGATCTCAACCCCATAGAAAACCTTTGGAGGGAGTTGAAAGTCCGTGTTGCCCAGCGACAGCTCCAAAACATCACTGCTCTAGAGGAATCTGCATGGAGGAATGGGCCAACAAAACCCGCAACAGTGGTGCCAACCTTGTGAAACTTACAGAAACATTTGACCTTTTTTCATTGCCAACAAAGGATATATAAACAAGTATTGAGATGAAACTTTTTGTTATTGACCAAACACTTATATTTCCACCCATAATTTGCAAATAAATTTCTTTCCAAATCAGACAATGTGATTTTCGGATTTGTTTTCTCATTTTGTTCTCATAGTTGAGGTCACCTATGATGTCAATTACAGACCTTTCCCATTTTTTTAAGTGGGAGAACTTGCACAATTGGTAGTGAAAAAATACTTTTTTTTCCCATTGTTCACCATCATATTGTACCAATCAAACCCCATACCAAGCCAACCTTTATAAAAATGAGCAACAAATAAGGACCATTTACTGCCAGAACACAAACCAAAAATTTCCCAACCATATAGGGGCTAAATATACCACTTAGTGACTAAAAAATTACCCCCTTACTAAATAAGATCAGGATACAAAGACCAATTTATGCCATACAGTGACCATATGTGGTAGTTTGGTGTACAACAGGTGCTCTGCAGCCTTAGGGTGTTTTTCATTGAGTTACATCCAGTGACTCACGTGCATCTTCCTGATGGGAGTTGTTCACTTTTCTTTTTTTTCCCCCTTGTCCGGGACCGTTTGCGACTTTCCCCCCACGATTGCCCCCTGTAGAACTTACCACACTAATATCTTAGACTCCGTACTTTTACAGCATCTCCCTACCTTTTCCCCACCTTTGTACAAACTCCCCATAGTGTAATAGGTGGATTTAGGAGGGAGGTTATGAGGTGATAAGTGAGAGTTATGTTTTGTGTTTGCACTAGGCCACATAACACAATAGTAATAGGGAAGAGGCAAAAAAAGCAGTTCAGGTTATGCTTACGGGCCTTTTTCCCTAGGGGAAGAAAGGGGGCCCAAACCCCTTTGGAGACATGTAGGCAGTGGCTTGTACCCCCCAGAAACATATTAAGGAAATGTATGAAAAATGGTGTAGACTAGACAGTCGTGCTTCTCAATAGGTTAATGTAGTATTTGTCAGTATGTATGAAAGTGTCGCACAGCAGTTCATAAACTTGGCACATCGTAAATGCCATAGTCCATGTGACAGAAATGTGTATAAAGACTCAACTGAATTCCTGGCAGACAGCTGGGGCCATGACATTAGGCAAAAGAATACCAATTTTTTCCCAAATAACACCGCTAAAGTGATATAAACTAATTTATGATAATTCTAAAACTAGTAAAAATATAAAAATAAAAAATTTAAAATGAAATTATTTTAAAAATCAGTTCGTAAAAAAAAAAAAAAAAAAAAAAAATTTAATCAAATTATAAAACTAATATAGCATCAACTTGGCTTGGCTCAAACGGAGTGCTTGAAAAGAACAGAGTGCGGAGTTCAAAACAACCGGTTAAAAACAGGAGGAAAAATGGTAAATAAAAAAACTTTTTATTTTTAAAACTTCTCTCATTAACTTTTTTTTTTTTTTTTTCATTGTGTTGCCCAGGATAAAGGGCAGCTTCACTGGGAATTTCCAGCAGTGCACAATTGCCCTATGATGCATATGGGGCAAAAGGGGCCCGGGTGAAAAACCGCTGTAGCCGTGTGGCATGTTGTCTCGGTAGTCGCATTTTAGCCTAGAGGAGGGGGGTTGGGAATGCAGGTAAGAAAAAAAACAGTTGTGTTGTGGGGGTTCTATAATAGGAAAAAGGTAGAAAAATTTGTCGCCAGGACCGCCTCAAAACCCAATGGGTTTTCTTTCCCCGGGGCAAAGGGTTCGGCTGTGGGGGCCGGGTGGTAAAATTTCTGGGGGGGGCTGGGATGACCCAGCTGTTTTTGGTCATGTTGGAAACCAAAGACAGAATACACGGTAGGTGGGGTCCTAAAGAATAATTTTAAAGAAATAGGCCAAAGCTGAAAGGGGGGGACTCCAAGGTTGTGTTTCGGAATACTGCCCGGGGCCTGCGTATCAGGAAAACAACGGGAGCTCAGGGAGTTAAAAGGGTTTTAAATCTTGGTGTAGGACGAGGGGTTTGGGTTCTTAGAGCATGGGTGATTTTCTTTGGGGTACAATTGTTTTCTACGATAAATTGCATGAATGGAAGGGGGTCTGCTGTGCTGGGGGAAAGAATTTTAGACGGGATGTAGGAGTATTTAAATTAGGGATGAGGAGGGAGGACAATATAGAAAATGAAGAGGTAGATAGGTTAGAGAGTGGGCAGACTATATCGGCGGGTGGAGAAGTGAATGGGGGAGGTGGAGAAACCAGTGGATAGGAGATCCAGGTGTGCAAAACAGGCATTGAAGATATAGGTACCCCACAGATATCTCTGTACATCTAATGGCACTCTACTAACTGTATAATTAATAATCACATGCTGTCTAATAAAGGTTTATTGTATAATTCCCATGCCCATCCTCTGAAAGGGTAATGTATAATTCCCATGCCAATCTACCGAAGGAGAGATGTTTAATTGAAAACCGCCATTCTGAACAGGTAACGTTTTATCCATGCTGGTCTACTGATCGGGTAATGTATGATCCATGATGTCTAATGAACATGTTAGATACAATCCCAAACCATTGACGGAAAAGTGTAAAACTGGAAGGGACTTTAAATGTCTTATTCACAAATGCTAGAAGTCTTGCTACCAAATAGGGGAACTTGAGCGACTAGTTTAGAGAGCTGACTTGATGTGGTAGGTATTGCTGAAAAATGGCTGGACTCCTCGCATGATTGGGTGGTCAACCCTTCAAGGTTTTAATTATTTAGGAAAGGCAGAGCGAACAGGAGGGAGGAGGAGTGTGTCTATATGTTGAGGAGTTGATATGAACGGCAAATGTGAAAAGAGGTAATCAGGGCGGAGTAGCAATGATGTGGAAACATTGTGGGTGGAAATACAAGGTGGGATTAGTGAGAAAATATTATTTTTGGTTGTAATCTATAGGGACCCCCGAAACATTCATGAGGAGATAGAAGAACAGATGCATAATCAAATGGTGCGGGCAACTTCAGTGCAGTACAGTGATAATTATGGGTGACTTCAATTTCCCAGCATTGACTGGGGTCACGGTTCTGCATCGACTGAAAGATAATTTTATGGGGCGTTTGTGGAGGAACCCATTAGAAGTGATGCTCTGGTTGGATACTGGTCACTTTCAACATGCAGAACTTGTCGGAAACGGTCACGGTTCTGAAAATCTAGGTAACAGTTGACCACAATATAATTTAATTTTAGCGTAAACTGGACAAAAAGAAAAACAGAAGCGGGAAAGTAAAAAAAAAATTTAATTTAAATAGGGCCAATTTTTTTTTTTTGCTGTATTGAGGGACGCAATACAGGACCTAGATGGGGAGCAGCTATTTAGCAAATAGTGATATAGGAGCCAAAGGAGGAGCTATTAAATATACTTTTGGGAAATTTATTGCAAAATATATTCCTATGGGTAACAAGTATTAGGCGGACTAAAACTAAACCAACATGGCTTCTAACTTCTGTTAAGAGGGCAATCAAACAATAAAAAAGGGCCTTTAAAAAAATATAAGTCAGGAGGGGGGGGAGCTCGCATCAGGCTTTGAAATTTACAAAGAGCTTAATAAAATCCTCTAAAAGTTGGATAAAAGCAGCTAAATTCAAAATGAAAGGCATAGTGGCCAAGAGAAGCAAGACTAACCCCAAGAAATTCTTTAAGCAATATAAATGCCAAAAGCCAAAATCAGTGCAAGTAGGACCCTTAAAAACCTGTGATGGGGAGCTGGTCACTGGTGGACAAGAGAAGGCAGAGGTACTAAATAGGTTCTTCAGCTCAGTATTTCTATCAATGAGATAGTAGTTGTGGGGGTGGGCCAAGTGCAGATGTAAGTGGTGCCAGTACTGTTAATACATAATCTGCTATAATTAATTGGCTCAGTGTAGAAAAGGTCAAAGCCAAGTTAAATAAACTGAATGTGAACAAGGCTCCAGGCCCTGATGGCATTCACCCAAGAGTTCTTAAAGTGCTCAGCTCGGTTATCGGTGTGCCCCTGTACATGATATTTAGAGATTCCCAGGTATAGTACCAGGAGACTGGCACAAGGCAAATGTAGTTCCTATCTTCAAAAAAGGTTCCAGTCTTGCCCAGGGAATTATAGACCAGTAAGTTTAACAAACTGTTGTGGGAAAATGTTTGAGGGCTCATAAGAGACTAATACAGGAGTATGTTGACAAACACAATATTTTACTGATTGCCAGCAAGGATTTACTAAGGAAGAAGCTGTCAGACCCAAACTGATTTTGTTTTTATGAAGAGGTGAGTAGAAGTCTGGATAGCGGTTCAGCTGTGGATATTGTTTTTAGACTTTGCATTTGACACTGTCCCGCATAAGCGTTTGTTAGGTAAATTAGAATCCATTGGGTTAGAGATAACAGTGTGTAATTTGATTAAAAGCTGGCTGCTGGATCGTACTCATAGTGGTGATAAATTATTCCTACTCTGAGTGGTTCCGGTTGTGAGTGGTGGCCGCAGAGCTCAGTATTGGGTCCTCTCTTATTTAATGTATTTATTAACGATATAAAAAGGAAGGGATCAATAGCACAGTTTTGAATTTTTTCAGATGACACCAAGTATGAGGGTAGTGCAATCTATGGAAGATGCTTATAAATTGCAAGCAGACCTGGAACACTGAGTGCTTGGGCATCCACTTGGCAAATGGGGTTTTATGTGGATAAAGTTAGGTTCTGCATCTGGGAGAAATAATTACAGGCATTATATGTTTCCCAGGGGGAGAAAACTTTGGGGAATCTGCTTGTTAAGAAAGATCTGGGCGTTTTTGTAGATCATAGACTACAGAACAGCATGCAATGTCAAACAGCTGCTCAGGAAAGTAAGAAAATTGGGTGTTT